>CABFWO010003889.1:34774-76286 GCA_902155825.1 Timema genevievae | reverse complement strand
AGGATATACGGCGGAGGGGAGGTATTTAGGGCTCCTTGGAGGATATATGGTGGAGGGGAGGCCTTTAGGGCCCCTTGGAGGATATATGGTGGAGTGGAGGCCTTTGTGGTTCTTGAAGGATACATGGATGAGTGAAGGCCTTTGTGGTTCCTTGAAGGATATTATGTGTTTGTGGTTCCTTGGAGGATATATAGGGAAATTGAGATCCCTATTGTTCCTTGAAGGATAAAGAGTGGAAAGGAAAATGTCTACGATTTGCATACTGAAAACTAAGAAGGGCAAAGAAGGACATAATCTGGGGTAAAGTGTATATATAATCATATAAACGTGTAGTCCTTGAATTCAACCCTTCAACGTCATTATTGGTTGGGGTATTTTTTATAGTAGGAATAACAGCAGCAAAGGTTATTTTAGCACAGCCTGTTCAGACTGTACCCACATTTACTAATAACGTTAACGTGCTAAGGATAAAGAAGGTTGAATTTATAGTAAAGCTTGATTGGCCTAAAATAGATAACAGAATCTGATTGAATGATGCAGCAATTCACACACTGTGTGTGGACCGACGATGCATTGCAACGCAAAATTAAAACAACTTATTATCAACATATTTTATTTAATAGTTGATAAACATGTATTTTAGATCGTTCTCCCGATGTATGTTTTCAAATTATAACGCTGTGTCGTGGCACAATCCAATATATCGATACACACGCTTTACATTAATGGGTTATTTCAAATCTCCTCACAACGGCCAACGGAACTGTCTGCTCGCTTCTAGCTCTACAGCGCATGCGCAATGATTTGAGACGGTTGGTTCTGAGATTTGATTGGCTCTCCCATGCCTAACATCTCGGGTAGAACGGACAACGTAGAGATGTTTAGCGGAACAGCTCTCGCCGACTAGGAGGAAATCTTATGATTGGATTAGAGCTCATCACGTGACTACGTTCTGTTCTGAGCTAGTTTTTTCGGCGAACGTGTGGATTCACAGTAAGTGTACCCATATTTGTGTGGAGAGAGAGAGAGAGTGGAAACCTATTTAGAAAAAACACACCGGCAGTAAGCCCGACAGGAATTCGAACCCCAATCTCCCTAGCTCCAGTCTAGTGACAGACCTTAAGACCATTCGACCTCCGAAGAGGGTTAGCACCAAAATTAATAACGACGTTGTCTACTTTGAGATTTCGAAGCTATTTTGCGAAGCGGGTTGCATCTTAACCTGACGCACCTAAGCAGTATAAGCACTATCACACTTAGACGCCAATGTATGAAATAGCAGTTCATAATGTGAGGCTTTTATTTATCTATTGATAACACTTCCCCTGTTCCTCTGACATCTTTACACACTCAATATTATGTTTGCGCCTTGAAAGCATTGACTTGTATTTCAAAGTTAACTTTTTCCCGTTTCCTACTCTAGTTAGACATTTGCTTCTACGGATTTTTTTAATTCAACTCCTGACAGATTCCTACTGGACATTTAAACATATTTTTATTATTAGGTGTTCTATCTTACAACCGGTCCATTCCTTTTGTTAGTGACCTTAGACCGCCAATGTGCCCTGTCCTCTGCCTCCTTCAGTCCCCAGAAATTTCTTCTTTCCTTCAAGTAATCCAATATTTGAATCCTCCTCCTTCCTAGGCTCCTCTTTCCCTCAAACTTTCCTTCTATGACGTCGTGCAGAAGACAGTTCCTCCTAAGGATGTATCTGATCTAGTTTCCACATCCAAACTTGTTCTCTTCTCACCCACTCTTCTTAGGACTTCTTTATTTGTCACCCTGTTTAAATACGTTTACAATAAAACTACTTCAAGATAAAAAGTAATAATGTGGTGACACTGTAGGACTATTTTATAACTATTTAAGAATTTATTGTTTTTGTTTCAACGTTTTATCTTTAAAACTCGTTGAGTAAAACGTAAATTCATTAACATGGGAAATCTTATCTTGACCTGCTGTGACGTCACAGGTTGGGAACTTCATTAACCGACCAAATGTTCTAAACCTCTATCTACGCCTGGTCCCTCACAATGCGAGTTCAGTGCATAGCCTCACGCCTTAAAACACGTGACCGCAGGTATCTTAACTTTGATCGGTGAGGGGTGGGGGAAGGGCCTGGATTGTTATCGGCATAAAATAAAAGAACAAGGGCGAATGGGTTTGAGGGAGAGAGAAGGGGTGGTATCTAAAGGGGGTAGTTCTATTGTGTATTCACCCAACGCAGTGGCTTCTGGCTGAAAGTAAGAAGGTAAAAAGCAGGACGTTGCTAGGGTGCTAAGCGGGTTGGTGGGGGATGGGAGGGCAAGGTTCAGAACCCAGAGACTTGTATCGTAGCTTGAATAGGGTGGTCAAGACGCCTGGGCACTTGTGACCCAAACAAGAGCCATAATAATACTTAGCACCGCGTCTTACTACCCGTTCGGGTTATCCGCTTAAGTACTAGTTACGCTAATGGGGTTAGGAATTGTGAAGGTTAAATATAGAGGAAGTGAACCCGCATTTGCACGGAGGAAGATTGGAAAACCATTTAGAGAAAACCAACCCCACCCCAGTTCACCCGAGCGAGGTTCGAAACTCGATCTCACCGTCCTCGGCAGTCTAGCTCAACACGAAACCAGCGCGTTTGCTAACTACGCCACCGAGGCAGGTCAAACAAGAGCAATCCAGAGGTAAAGTAGGAACACGGTAGAACCCAACAGTTGGAGAAAATAAAATATATGTTGCTGTCAATGTTGACAACATTATAATATATTATTATTGTTATTATTATTATTTATTTATTTTTATCACCGCGTCTTACTACGGTTATACACATATATGACAATTATTATTTTAATGAGGTAGGAATAAGGAAGGATTTTAGAGGTAATATACCCGCATTTGCATGGAAGGGGAGTGGGAAACCATTCAAGAAAAGCTACTAGATCTATTTTCTCGTATTCATACGTGATGCGAATCGGTAGCTATTGATAGATATTATAAATTCTTAAATACGCGTTATCTAGCATACCAACTTAAGGTAGGGAACAAAATTTAAAGGCAGTGTTTTTGCAGTTTTTATAGCAAAATATTTTTTTTTATAAAATAAATCAAATATTTCTCCAGTACAAACATATAGTTTAATTTTCTTCACGTGGTGATATCAACATTTGTTGAATATCTGTCAAGGGTTGTCCTGGAATTTAATACTGTTGATATCACCAATTGAAGAAAATTAAACTTTTTGTTTATACCGAAGAAATATTTTATTTATTCCGACCCAAAAAAAAGTTTTGATATAAAAAAACTGCTAAAATACTTGCCTTTTCTCGCGCCCCCCCTNAAAAAAGTTTTGATATAAAAAAACTGCTAAAATACTTGCCTTTTCTCGCGCCCCCCCTCCCCCCCAATCTATGGTTGATAACGTATTTTCTGGCCTCTCCCTAATAGAAGAAAGCTTTGTTCCATGTTAACGTGATTGGCGAAATAGACTTAAGTCAATCTATTGTCCTCCTGCAGAGCCGAGAACAAAGGTTCACTATTAAATTCTCTTGTTCAAGAAGTTACCTTCCTTACAAAAGCCGACTTGTTTTTATCCTTGTACACGTCTACCTTTTATCGTACTTAATTAATTAGGTAATCTTGTATCAAGGTTGCCCCTATTTTCTTATTACGAAATGATTTTATTTTCTCTTCATGTTTTCCAGAAGTAATTTCCATTTTTTTCTTGGTACTTTAGGACTTAGATTATTATAGAACAGTCAACCTCAGTGGTCTTGGGATAAAGGGCTCACCTCAGGACCCGATATCCATGGGTTCAAACCCAGCCAGGGTCAAACGACGGATTTTTCATGAGCGATAAGAATCCGTCGCACAACTTCCTTCGGAAGGGAAAGTAAAGCCGTCGGTCCCATGTCGATTGTGGCTTGTAAAAGAACCATGGAAGGTATATGAAAATACCTTTCCAAGCAAAATTGGTGGGCCATTTTGCTCTCGCTCATAGAAATTATCGTGTGCTGATATAATCAGTCGGTTCAGAACGCGCACATTTAATACCTCAACTAAATAAAATTAGTAAAAATGTTCAAATACCACAACAAATATTCAAAAACCGTTGGTATTACCATTTGTAACTAAACGTAACTACTGAAGAAACATTTAATCTAATTTGGTTATAAAGGATTTATTTTGATATAAAATGCTAAATATGGACCTTAACTAGTGTTCCAACCTACCTACTCCCCACCTTTAAGCGTGTAGTCGACCCCATAAAACACTCAGCCGCGGTAAAGAGCACGTCAATCCAGCCCACCGATGATATTTTCCAATTTCCCTCAGAGTTTTTCTGTTACAGCAGCAAAATATGGACCTTAACTAGCATTCAATACACCCCTCCCACCTTAAAACGTGTATTCAACCCCCTTAAACCACTCAGCCACGGTAAATACAGCGTCAATCCAGCCCACCGATGATATTTTCCAATTTCCCTCAGAGTTTTTCTGTTACAGCAGCAAAATATGGACCTTAACTAGCGTTCAATACACCCCTCCCACCTTAAAACGTGTATTCAACCTCCTTAAACCACTCAGCCACGGTGAAGACAGCGTCAATCCAGCCCACCGATGATATTTTCCAATTTCCCTCCGAGGTGTTCTGTTACAGCAGCAAAAGCAAAACTCAACTGCCTTCACATTTCTTTGTTACAAATGAAGTCCTGAAATATTCATAACAAAGACGCCGGAAGGGAAGAGGAGGGGGAGGGGGGGGAATGAATGAGCCAGACAAGTTTGTTACCCTTTCTTTTTATTTTTATTCCTTATGCATGAAAATGTTCTTCTCCCGTATTTTGCATACAAACTATTGTAAATTGGTTTTTATCTCGTTCCGCTTTCTGTCAACTTCATCGCCGGTTCAAATGAACCGCAAGCTTTTCTGGCAAATTGAAGGGAACCTGAGGTGTTTTCTTATATACTCATTACTACTAGACTACGTATGTTGTAATGAATGATCCTCATTTTTATATTACTTTTTTTTTCCTAATTTAAATATTTATTATTTTCGGTATAGTTTTATATCTATCTATCTAACCATTTTGTTTTATTTAATCTAAATACCACTAGACTATGTATGTTGTAATGATCCTCATTTTTATATTTCATATATATATTTCGAATTTAAATATTTATTTTTATTTTCGGTATAGTTTTATATCTATCTATTAATCCATTTTATTTTATTTCATTTAAACACTCTTTATATCATTATATTTGGTAACCACACCACACTAGCGCTGTGTTTATCTCATGGTACTATCTTTTTCTATAACCAGCTTCTAAAATTGTACATAATGATGTAATCCTCCTTTGTTCGGGACGGGGAAGTTCCTGAAAAAGGAAAGGGAAATCCTGACAAAGAAGAACGACGTCAATCTGTACTAGAAACTTAAATTGTGAGGACGTGTTTTGGCAAAATCTCAATATATCAAAGTAATCTTTATGTAAAAATGGCGTGATATTTTGTTTAAAGAATAATTAAAAATTTTAAAAATTTAAAATAATAAATAAATGTAAATTAAAAGGTGTTTTAGTGAAATAATAATTTATATTCAATTATTTATAGAATCTGCGACTTAGAATAGCATGACGTCATGGAATGGTGCCATTGTTAATCAAGTTTTAATAAATTCAATCAATGATACTAAAATCACCGGGCAATAGCGACAAAGGAAAAGGTTACGAAAATTAAAACCTGCCGCTGGGCACGTATCAACACGTAATCGCCATAATGTGCAGCCACTTTTACGCTGGACGCGGCGGCCAACATCATCTACCAATGAATGTGACGTCACTAGTGGCATTACACCTTAACAGACTTAATACTGCTAGATAATGCGTTTGTGGCATTCACTGTGCACAAGACGTGAGCAAATATCTGCGCTTGTGACTTAATTTGTGCCAATACACCCTATGAGTGACAAAAATAGGCTTATGTATAAAACTGTGATGTAATTTGGGCCAATGCCCTTGTATATAATTATTAACACTAGATAGTGCATGACTAACCACTTCCTCAGTCGATAGACGCAACCAACATCATCATGTGGCCTTGACGTCACTTGAGGAAAAGTGTTTTTTCCTTCATGCAGTGCAGTGGCCAAACGGTATAAGGCGTCACTTTCTTGTTTAACTGGCTTGCTGATGAAAGGATATCAAGGTTCGAAACCCGGTCAGGTCTACTGCGGGAGGTTTTCCCTAAATATTTATCCCACTTCTACCAGGCAAATGGGGGAAAATTACCTCTAAAATGCTTCCTTTCTCATCCCTACTCCTCTAGATTAATTATCATATGTATGCGTATAACCTGAACAGGTAGTAAAACGGTGTGATAAGAAATTAATCATGTTTAATATTGGTTTGTATCCGCAGTCTATCAGTAACAAGTCTATTTCATTCTCTTGCACGCTCAGAAACCAAGAGGGCTTGAAACGTTCCCGGCAATAGGAGAACATAAAGCAGAAGATGAAAATACAAACGACAGTGCAGTTTGTGTCGTGACCTTACTTACTTCCTCCACCTCTTTTAAATCGTTACAATACAGTCTTACTAGTAGTTCTGTGAACAGTAGACCTCACTCCCTCCATGTTATTATCGTTACTACAGTCTTACTAGTAGTTCTGTGAACAGTAGACCTCCCTCCATGTTCTTATCTTTACTACAGTCTTACTAGTAGTTCTGTGAACAGTAGACCTCTCTCCATGTTACTATCGTTACTCCGGTTTTAAAATCTATTTTTGGATTTTAAGCTGAAATATCTCCTATAAATTATAATGTGATATTTTTCATTGTTGATCGGTTTGTACTAGACCCAAATTAATCATATTTTCAATAATACATTATAATCATAGATGTTAGTCGTTGTTCACGCAGTTTAAGACATCAGTCTAACGATGGATGTCAAAATTTAAGTAAAAAAAAAGCCCTAAAAGCTCTATCGACTTCTTAAAATATTAAATTCAACAAATACTGTAGAAGTATATAACGGGGTTAGTACGATTTTTCATTTCAGTACCTCCCGAGTCAAATTGTTCATAAATTAATTAGCTACAACTGCTAAAGGGGAATAATTTGCCGCCCTCTAGCTTTGATGTTCATTGTTAAAACATCAACATCATCAACACAAAACAGTAGTTCTTGTTAATTTCAATCAACAGCTTTGGTTACCTTTGATATTGACAGCGGATCCTAAAAAGTTTCGTTTGCGATTCAAATTACAGTAATCAACATTCTTTTTCTTTTTTTAACGAAGGTCTACTTTTAAATGAAAATAAACCTTTTATTTGAAACCAATTACTAAGCTTCATCTAGGTTAGGATATATAAATGAGTTCAATAGTAGAGTTAACAGTTAACTGAATAAAGTTGAATGAATATTCTTACTGTTGTATTTTATTTATTTATATATATTTTAATATTTTGTAATCGACACGGCATAAATTGAGGCGTTTAACATTTTGTTGTGTTGTGAATTGTGAGTGATAAAACGAGTATTTCAGAGGTGTTTTAATTAGTAAGTAAACAATATAACATATTCGCTGACAGCCAGAATGTCTTGTCAGCATTCCTTTTGGCAATCAGGCCAAGTTGTAGAATAAATAGTACGAGTTTTCAAACTAACAGGGCTGACAATTCACCATCGATTCTAGGGGGGTCACTCTGACCATTTTGTTAGTTGTAGTAAAAATAGTACGAGTTTTCGAGCTAACAGGGCTGACAATTCACCATAGATTCTAGGGGGGTCACTCTGCCTATTTTGTTAGTTGTAGTAAAAATAGTACGAGTTTTCGAGCTAACAGGGCTGACAATTCACCATCGATTCTAGGGGGGTCACTTTGCCCGTTTTGTTAGTTGTAGTAAAAATAGTACGAGTTTTCGAAATAACATGGCTGACAACTCACCATCGATTCTAAGAGGGTCACGCTGCCCATTTTTTGTTAGGACGCCGGATCGCCGAGTACGAGTGCTGATGGGCTAACCGTCATGCTCAAGGTACCGGGGGTCATACCCGTGTAAGGCCACCTTGAGGTCAGTCAGGCCATTGGTTAAGCATTCCTTGCTATACTTCGCTTTGTCACGAGCTCATAAGTAGTTCCACTATGTTCTTTCGTATGTTTTAATATTTCTTATCAACATCACATTTTGTAATAGAGCGAGGTAGTACAATAAAACCATAGAAACCCAAGCCGGACTTTAATTACGAACCTACGGCAGTCATATTTCTAATATCACCCTCATCCTCGGCCGCAACCCATCCTGACAGATTTAGGCCCACAAAGAGGGGAAGTGACAATTTATTATTTTTTAATTGTTTGACATACACCCGTTTTGACTGTCGAATGGTCTAAGGCGACTCTCTGCAATAGATTGGGTGTAAAGAGGGTGCTTTTCCTAAACATTTTCTCACTCTACCTCGTCGCAAATGCGGGTACGCCTCTTATAAATTAAGCCTTTCTCATCCTTAACACATTAGCGTATAAAGTTAATATGCCCTAACAGGTAGTAAGACGGAGTGCAAAAAAATCAGATAGGTTCAACTTCACGGATATTAACTAATTATTAAATCAAAGCCATTAGTTCTCAAAGTGTAGTCCTCGGACCACTGGTGGGCCACGGCAGCCTTCAAATGGTCTGCGGGATCCCAAGATGTTTAGTAATAATAATAAGTTTAAAAAGTCTATCATCACTAACGGCGGTGGCCGCTCGGTTGGTACGGATCGCTTGCAGGCTCACGTCACGAAGTTTGTTTTTATCATTATATAATACAAAAATTTCAAATGCAAAATATGAAATATCCATACTCTGATGTATTACATTCCTCGGTAAATACAAGTCAAATAGAGAGGGAAGCCTGCACCGACCTTAAGTCAACAAATCCGAACATCATCAACATCATCATCATCATCATCTGTTTCCAGCCTGTTGTCAGATCAGTTTAGTAAAATGACTCCAACTTTCTCTATCCTTACATCACTCTTCCTCATTTAATTGCTTCCACTCTTCTCCTCTCACTCGAACACTTTCTGCTATCTGTTCCTCTCATCTCTTTATTGGCCTACCTTGCGGTCTTCTACCTAAATACTTCATTTTCAACACTTTCTTTGGTATTCTCTTCTTTTCCATCATTATATGTCCATACATCTCAGTCTTGCTTCCTCTACTATCTCATGTACTCCAACATCCTCATTACATGACCATACCATCTCAGTCTTGCTTCCTCTACTATCTCATGTACTCCAACATCCTCATTACATGCCCATACCATCTCAGTCTTGCTTCCTCTACTATCTCATGTACTCCAACATCCTCATTACATGCCCATACCATCTCAGTCTTGCTTCCTCTACTATCTCATGTACTCCCTGTGCCCTAACTCTTTCCCAGATAACTTCATTCATTAACAATTCCGAGCAATCATTTATAAAAAAAACTTGAGTTTAAGGTATTAGTAATAATAAAATAATACTACTTAATATATCAATGCAATTAGGCCTACAATATATGATATTTGTTTGCAACATTTAATTTAATTGATTAATTTTAGTCTTTTATATATAGTCCCAAAATGAAATTGCTTATAAATGTTTATTATGCATGATTTTCAACTCCCTCTTCCCGTTTTCCGAGGACCCCGGTGGTCCCCTCAGTGTGCATAACGTCCATATGTTGTAGTCCTCCATCACCAAAACTTTGAGAAACACTGTTCTAAAGGGTAAGGATTGGGAGGCTAACTTTAAGGGGGGGGGGAGGGGCAGAGCATGTAGTGAGCCTGCAAACGAGCTATACAGACCAAGCGATCATAGTGCCTACATGAGGATACAGGGTGTCATATGGTCAGTACAATGAACCCCTCCAGCCGTTTATCTCAATTTTCTAGACTGGAGACTATATTTATTTATTTATTTATTTATTTATTTATTTATTTATTCAAATAGCTCCTCATTTGTCCTCACGAAGCTGATTTTTACCCCGTTCTAGACATTATTGCTTCAAGGAAAAATTCAGGAAGCGCTAGGGATCGAACCAAAGATCTTTTTGGATCTGTAGTCAGAAAGTCTGAAGACGAGACCAAAGAGGCGGTCGATACACCCGAATTTAGTGAGTGATTGGGGTGAGGGGCAGAGGCAAACCCCCCCGCGGGACAGCCAAACCTACTGTTGCGAGCCTTACTCCTTGGACTGAGTGACCACCAGTTCGAGTGCCTTTTTTTTTTAGCACCGAGTCTTACTACCCGTTAGGGTTATACGCCTATGTACTAATTACTCTTAATATATTAGGCATTATTATGAAGTTTGAATTTAGAAGAAGTGCACCCCCATTTGCGTGACTGGGAGATTAGAAAACCCTTTAGGGAAAAAACCTCTTCAATGCATCCAACCGGGATCAAACCCCGATGTTACCATCTTCAGCAGCCAGTCTACCACGATAGTAGCGCCTTAGACCATGCGTCCACCGAAGCGGGTCCGTTTTTCTAAAAAGTAAGCGTCCACTAGCCCGCATTGGACGCACGCGTCGGATTTTTGTATTCTTTACATTATTTTAAATGGAACTATGCGTATCTCGAAGAAAGTTAGTGCTGCCATCTGTTAGACAATCATGAGACCTTTCTAATGCATTTTTAGATTATGGTTAACTACGTTGTCTACTTGGAGATTTCGAAGATATTTTGCGAAGCGTGTTGCATCTTAACTTGACGCACCTAAGCAGTCTAAGCACTTTCAAACTTAAGACACCAATGTACGAAATAGAAAATGAGGGAAGAAAATGAGCAATTCACCCTGAATACCTCTTATTTATCTACTGATAACACTTTCCCCTCTTCCTCTGACGAGTTTACACAGTCACAACGCTATTTGCGCCTTGAAAATATTAACTTGCTTTTTAAAACTACCTTTTAATTGTTTCCTAGTATAGATAGACGTATGCTTCCATGGACATTTTTAATCTACCTCCTGGCAGGAAGACTTCTACAGGACATTTTCGTGAATAAACCAAACAGCCTGAGTTGTAGAGGATTTATAAAAAATACATTTACAAAAAAAACTACTTCGAGATAAAAATAATACTTTTGTAATACTATAGGACTATTTTTAGAATTATTTAAGAATTTATTGTTTTTGTTTCAACGTTATATCTTTGCTGAGTAAAATGTAAATTCATTAACATGGGAAATCCTATCTTAGCCGGCCGTGACGTCACAGGTAGGCAACGAACGTCCTTAAAAGAGGTATCTGTCATATTTAAATTAGTTAAAAAATAGTGTTTCATGGTTTTCTTGTGGTGTCTGAGATATAAAAGATGTTCTGGAACATGTGTGTAATGTGATTTACCCCCTTTCCCCCCCTGTATCCTTCATTTGATAAACTTAACCCTTTCCATTTGAAAATGCATGGATTGACGACCGGGGGACTACGTGTTATGTTTCTTCCATAACTGTAATAGCAGGTGAGTGGCGTGACCCTCTGATATATGGACCATGATTGGTTGAGCAATGCGACCAGGCACGCGACATGACATTCTAATAGATTAACCGTGATTCTTGATGAGGAACATAACCCTCTGACAAATGAACCTTTATTGTTGGTGTGCAACGTGACCCTCTTATAGATGAACCATGATTGTTGAGAAAATACGAGACGTTCGAATATATAAACCACGATTAATGATAAGCATGACATTCTTATAGATGAACCATGATTGTTGAGAAAATATGAGACGCTCGAATATATAAACCATGATTAATGATAAGCATGACATTCTTATAGATGAACCATGATTTTTGAGGAAATAGGAGACGCTCTAATACATGGACCATAATTGTTGATGAGAAACGTGACCCAGCGCACAACGGGACATTTTGAACGGTGAACCATGATTGTTGATTCGCAAAATGACCCTATGATAGATTAATTATAATTATTACCACGTGACGTGACTCTATGATAGATGGGCCTTGATTATTGGTACACGACGTGACCCTCTAATAGATAAACCATTATTGTTGGTGAGCGACGTGACCCTCTGATACATAAATCATTATTATTGGTGCGCGACGTGACCCTATGATAGGTGGACCATGATTACTGGCCGTGATCCTGTCTTCTGTCACCAGGGGCGCTCGGATAGAGTCATCGCGGGCGCTTTACCAGCATTCAAGCGTTAAGTGACATATTTTTGTGATTATGTTCGCGAGTGCTCATGACTCTATCTATCTGTGGAACAGGTGCTTCACATTTCACAATTAGATGCTCAACGAGTTTGACCTTAAAAACTTGGCGTTGCGTGTCGAGATTGGGGAACATGGAAAGCGAAGGAGGCTTCGTTCGAATAGTCTCGAGGATTCTTGTGAGGGTCCTAGCTCGCATCTTCGCTTCGCCTTAACGATTATGATTGTCTCTTAATACATCAATAGAAATATACAATACCTGCTTTAAAATTTTAAGTGGTTAATCCCTAGAACATGGGCTGAGGGAGGGGAGAGGGGTTCCCCCTCGACATTTTTCAAAGTTTTTAGTATTAAACTTAGAGATGGTCTTGTAACAAACTTCAAATATCAAATTGAGGCATTCACTTTTCAAAAATGTCTACGCTTAAGTACTAATTACTCTAATGGATTAGGAATCGGGAAGGTTGAACTTATAGGAATTAAACTCATAATTGCGTGGAGAGAGAGTAGAAAATCATTTAGGGAAAACCACCCCCAGTTCATCCGAAGGAGATTCGAACCTCAATCTTCCCATCCTCGGCAGTCTAGCTCAACACGACCAGCGCGTTAGCTCTAATTTATTAAATTTAAAAAAATCTGGTGAGCACGTTTCAAAATAGCTTTTAGAAGCATCAATATTTTCAAAAATTTGCCGAAGTGACTTCTCCAAATAGCCTCTAGAAGTATCAAAGTTTTAAAAAAATGTCTTGGGGACCACCATTTTAAATAGTTGTTAAAAGAATATTAGTTTCAAAAACCCGACAGACGAGAACGAGCTTTTAGGTGCATTCGATTTTCTAACATTAACTGCAGGAGAGGATATAAAACTATACACTTTTTTGTTAGTTGCCCCTCCCTCCTCTCTTAAACAAATAAAGTTCCACCACTACTGTGTAATGTAACAATGTTCTTATCTCTTAATGTTTAGTAGTAAGTTTTAACATTATGTTATAAACTTACGATTTTGAACCCCCTGACCTCCCCCAAATCAAATTCTCCCTACACCCATGCCCGAGAGTGTAGTAACTTTCAAACTAACAAATTAACCTGTTCAAAACAATAGAAAGATTTTAAGCCGCGAATAAATTGAGCACTCAAGAATGTAAAAATTTAATCAATTCTAAAATCCAAAAGATTCAGTAAGCCTATTAAAATTTTAACTAATAAAAAAAACTTAGAAATATATTTTAGAATAATTACGAGGATACAAATTATTCAGTTACCTTTGGGAAGATTCGATTTGTGAAAATTTTAACTTCATTCTTCACGTAATGTCCATGAAGGACCCGCCATGTTGTCATGCAATATAAACAAACACACGATGGTTGTGACATTATCATGATTTTTACAACGGTATAAAACTTTTCATGAAACGTACACAAACAATGTATTTAACATTATCCTCTCATTGTATATGAAAACTAGACAATTACTCAGTATAGCACCTTAATACACAAAACGTTAAATCTCTTTAGAACTAAAAGGTTACGTTATTTTGGAAGAACAGTTTAAATTCCGCCAAGCCACAGATCATCGAATTGAAAAGAAGAATGGTTAGCTTCTATTTTGGTGATGTTTCTCTGTGACGTCACCTTTTCAGATTTTTAGAAACGGCTTGAGGAAAATGGTAAAACTCGGACACAAAACTTCGTATTCATTGAATTTGAGTGTTACAAACACCAATGAAAACTTATATTATAATATAAGTTGTACTTAGGCCTGAACTAATATACTGTGTAAGTAATTTACTGTTATAAAAATTTTTGTGTTTAGAAAGGTAAAATTAAATACCAATTTATTGTGAAATATGTAGATTCTAACATTTTTGTCATAAACAAAACAACAGCAGTGAATAATGAATGGCAAACGGACGCCGTTGACAGTGAGGTTAGGGTTCGGAACTTAGCCAAGTCATATCTAGAGATGGTTCCCCACTTGTGATTTTCCTAACCCACTTATTATAATATAATAAGACCACAGGGGAAAAGGGAGGTAATTCAACACTACAATATTTTTCAGGAGAGTAATTCTTCACTTCAAAACGTTGGCATGTTACAACCGTCTTTCACATTTCTTTCAAATGTATATTATACATGAAATTTATTATGATGTCTTGATGGTTCTTATTTATTTTGCCTCAGTAATTTAGAGGGGAAAAAAAGGTTTTTTTCTTCAAACGTACAAACTTATATGAAAAAAAGAGCTAAGTCACAATACAAACATGAACTAGATGTGATATTGAGAGGTAAGTCCACTTTTTTTTAATACATATTTTTTCAATACAAAATAAACATTATAAAAGAAATACTATGAAATTAAAACCCTACAAACAAAATATTTACCATAAACAAAGTAAAAATTAAATAGAAAATTTAAGTTACACTGAATGGAGAAATGCATTCAGTCTCAATTTAATCCTTTAATAAATTGTAGTAACTCCACTATTTCAAATAATACTGCATTAATCCATTCAAATTTAACATTACACAAGAAGTAATTTGAAACGAATTTTGAGGAAACATAGGATTTTACCATAATTTAAGTAAAAATAACACTGTTTTACTTTTAGTCACTTATAAAAAAAAACTCTATCAAATTACATTTAAATCATGTGACAAAGAGAGATGAACTTAAGCCAATTTTTATTTATTAAGGGTACTAGAGTCCAGGAATAATGACATTTAACTATTTCTTTGGAATGTCACTGAAATATTTCTGTGCCTCTTCCATGCAATAAATCTTCAATTGTTGCAAATCATTGTACTTTTCTCGTGATATTGGCAGTAATTATATATATATTTACTGCCAATATCACGAGAAAAGTACAATGATTTGCAACAATTGAAGATTATATATATAATCTATGAATTTCACTAAACATTATTAATATGGAAGCACTATTAGATAATTGTATAAATATTGGAAATATACATTAACTTACCTTTATTTGCGCGATGAGGGTGCAAGAATTCTCCTGTTGCTTGAGATTGACCATTTTCCTTTCTCTGCCTATTTGGAAGAGAGACCACTGATTATATCCATGCTCCATTGTAGGAAGCTCTATGGATTATGAGTTGTGGATGATTTGGTTCTACTTTTAACTCCCGCACCAGACGAGAAGGGAATGCACACGTTTTTTTCTGTACAGTGGCTCCACAAAGTCACTCCAATCCCTTATAATGCTTTGGTCAACTTCTATGACTAGAAATGGTTCAGGTTTTACGTTGACCCAGTCTGAAGGAAGCTCTGCTCTTGATTTCATGTTGAGAAGACCAATATCCTTATCACACTCAAGATAAGAATGTCCACGTATGGGAAAAGTCACATGAACTAATTCTAATCGTTTAGTTTCATATACCAGGTAGTGGAGATATATAAACATTGTATAGTTTTTATTTTGACCCCCACATGAATCACAAAAAATCTGCAAATATTTTACAGATGGATCAAGAATGTATATTATGTAGTGGTCAAGAAATGACACTACCTCATTAGAGACCTTCTTGCCAACTGTCTTAGGGTAGATATAAAAGGTAGCCTTATTATCTGAAAGTTGATGAATATTGAACAAATAAAATGATAGTTGTCTCTTGTAGTACATTATATTCGTAGCAATGTTTGGATAGGGAAGATTTTTCTGTGAATCTATTGATATTGCTTCAGAGTCCTTTGGTTTTCTACTTCTTTGTCGAGCTCTTTTTTTCCTCTCATAAAAAGTTTCCGCCTTCATTCTGTGTACTTTGTTTTCTGTCTCCCATTTTCTAATTTTTTTTTCTTCTAGCTCATTTTTTCTTTTGTTCTTCCAGAGTAATTATAAGTTCCAAACAAAAGCCTTTAATGAGACAACTGTACATTCATCACATGTACTGCATGTGCCCTTTCTAGGATAGCCAAAGGATATATTAAACTTTGTGTTGAAAATGGTGCGATAGGTTTCATACGAAATGTTATTGTTAGGATCTAAGTCAGTGTACAGTGAATGCATCTTTTTAATACTCATTTCTTCAGGCAAATATAGCTTCTTTGTTCGTGCACCATTTGTAAAAGATTTTATGTGATTGCAAATCTTGTCTGTAGTTTCATCTGAGAGTTTGTGAACTCAATTTTTGTGCTTGCCTCTTAAATCAACCTTGGCCATGCTATTAAACCTTTTAAAGATTTCTGAATGTTCTCTAGTTTTTTTTTTTTTTTGCTTATCCCATGTATGGAAAGGAATGCTTTCTGACAAACTATTATTTCTGTCAGTTCACTGTTTCTCACAACTCTCACTTTGTAATAAAACATTGTGTCACGTAAAGAAGCCTCACCTTCATTCAGTCGTGGTCTTCTAAGCTTCACTGGAAGAACTGAAACCAAACCGGCAAAGTGTTGGGTTTATGAGCTCCAGTTTCCTGAATAGTTAAATTTGGTGATAGTTGTTGCCTTTCAAACAATGTTATTTTAAAAAAAAACCTTTTCTCTTACACTTGCAATTCCCACCTAGTTCATGTGATTGTGATCTGATTTGTCTAACCACTTCCAACATCCTACCAAGACTTTTACGTTTTTTAGTAGAGGTAGAAGCAATTCCCCCATTTTCAATATTGTTTGATTGCACAGCACGACTATTACACAATTAAAAAATAACACTATTAGAAAACACTATTGAATTAGAAATATAACGTAATAACTTGAGAACTCTCAAAACACAACTTGCGACAAATAAAACAAAGGCAAAAATTACTTCAAAATAACAGGTGTGACAACATTCGAATCAAAATTATACCATAATAAAGTTTCACTGTGGACTTACCTCTCTTTTTCCTTGTGTAGGTTATTTTTGAAGTGCCGTAATTTTGTGACTATGCATCCTAGCAACATACACTGTTAACAGAAAGGTAGTACCTTCAAAGAACTATGAGATGGCAGCACTAACTCAATATCAACTAAATATGGACTTACCTCTTTTTTCTCCCCTGTGGTCTTCTATGATAAGACAAGTTTATCTCTAAGAATTCTACTCCCTCATTCTAATACCATATTCTTCTATACTTTCTAATTAAGTAACCTTTCATCCATATAACCTCATATATAAACCCTTCTATTACATACCATTTATATACATCGGGATCAGTAGTAATACTGTCTAAGGCATCAGCCTAGCAATTTACTGGATTGGCAGAGACGATGGAGGTCAAGGTTCAAATTATTGATTGAATACACTTGGGGGGCGGTGCTTTTTCATAAAATGCATGACTATGGCTTTACCCCCATCTCATGAAAATCCAGTTGAATTATACTAAATCAAACCTTCTCATCACTACCCCACTAACTCTCTAATAACCATAGTGTTAAACGTATTAATTTTTTAAAAAAAGATAAATATTTGGCTCACGGGCGCTTACGCTTTTTTTGACACTTAAAATGCCACTGAAACAGTTCCGTAACTATCCCTATTTTTTTAAAAAAAAATTGCCGTTGAAAGGTGGTGTCAAAGTGACGACAGCAAAAATAATTGCAGAATAGATGAATATGTAAATTTTTAGTGTATTTTAAACTGCCAGAAAAATTCTAAAATTACCGTGTTATTGACAATACCTACTCTCTCTAGTTTTTGTTCGCCCAAACTCTCCTCATATTCTATTCTCTTGTTCTCCCACGGAGCTCGTTTGATGAGTTGATCCTAAAACCAGTTCAAGTCTGACGTCACGCTCGACTGAAATCTAGGGAGGTGTTAGGGGGATGAGTTATCCCTCCTGAACGGCGAAGAAGGGATTACTTGACTCTGGTACTACACACACACACGCGCGTGCACTGCCTTACCTACACATTAATTAAATATGTTTCACACATGTGTGCTATAAACGAGGAGCATTGTTGCCAGGTAAAGAACGGTTTGGCAACGTTTTATTTGTAATTCTATTTGGCTACCCTCTAGTGGCAGTGATTTAAAACTCGGATAAAAGCGAGTAGAACAAGTGTAGGGTAATGTCAATACTAGCTAACTGTGACCGACACTATTTAAAATAGTTTTTATTTTATTTAGCACCGCGTCTTACTACCCGTTCGGGTTATACGCTTAAGTACTAATTACTCTAATGGATTAGGAATTGGGAGGGTTGAATTTAGAGGAAGTGAACCCGCATTTGCGTGGAGGGAGAGTGGAAAACATTTAGGAAAAACCACCCCCAGTTCACCCGACCGAGATTCGAACCTCGATCTCCCCGTCATCGGCGTTCGAGCTCAACACGACTAGCGCGTTAGCCAACTACGCCACCGAGGCGGGTATTTAAAATAGTTAAGGGAGTAGGATTAAGACTGCGAATAATTCCAATAATTATTATCAGCAGCTTACACTTTTTTATAATACAACAAGCACTCGACTCTCACAGATTCAAGTTTCACAAATTAATAGGTATGTAGTTTTGATACTTCAACTTACAACTATACCTCAGTTTTAGCTTCTATGGTGCTGACTGACAGCTCACAGCTGAATTCTGACAGTCAACAGTTAGGTATATACCTAAATTTTGACTGTCAGAAGTGACAACTGCTAAAGACATGTTTTTTGCAGATCATATGGTTCAGCGTAGGGATACATAATTTGGTCTGGTAGCTTTTCAAAGCCGTCAGAAGTCAGTTGTGAGCTGTCAGTCAGCACCACAGAAGCTAAAACTGAGGTATAGAAACGCTATTTATCAAGTATCGCTTCAAACATCATAGATGGCGTTGCTAGTAAACTGGCGCACAGTTGATAGTGTCAACGCTATTTTATCGTTTTCTATCTTGAGCGCGAGTTGTGTTTTGTTAGTTAACACACATAATAATGTGGCACCGTTTAATTTTAACTATCCGATGAAACGAACATACAGGTATATCTAAAAAATATATGTAGTTTTTGACGTGAATACGTCTTTAAATTTGCTACCATACGGGGGCAATCCAAAAAACCTAATGATAACAAAATCGGGGGATACAGTTTGGCGTTGTAGTTTCGAATCTTTCCTCTACATCCAAAATTAAATTATACCACTGGATAGCTCAAGGATCAAAAAATTCATTACGATAAGCGAGAACAGTGACGCATCGCGCGCGGTATATAACCCGTTACATAAACGTATTCACGTACAACACACGGCCGTGTCCATGACACAGCCACACCCCATTGTTATAGCATCATTTCACTTACGCGGTATTTTAACTTGCACGGAAACTTAGTATATGTATACATTTTATGTTATTTTTATTTTTAAGGTAATATGAGATCGATGATGTGGTCATATTGGTTGTAAATTATTGCATCTTCTGACATTTAATTGTTTTTTATTCACAACAATTATTCCTAACCTCACAAGTGAGGTAAGCGAACCATTAAAAAAAATTATGTCTTTCCTTTCAGTAATAGATACTATTTTATACATTAGTTTGTGTAGACAGTCCTTGTTCGAGCGGAAAACAAACAGCACTTGTCGCGAGAGTGCTTCAGCCAAGCGGTTGAATTTGACTATCGACTAGCCATCACACATCGCCTCAGTTTCAATGTCTAAATCTGGCAAAGGTTCTGGATTATTTAAGCTATCCCTTTTCTGATGTTAGAGGGGAACACGAGACGTTGTTCTCCTTTAGCCTTGCCTGGATGCACCCCTGCTCTCTGGTGGTAACAATTTAAACCATATATTTGGCACAGTTGCTCAGTCAATGGTCACGCCTTATAATTGTATTCAAAGAATCTTGTTTGTTTTCTATTACGCTTTATAAATATTTTTCATCTAAGTCTTTAATAATAGCAATAAATAGTTGATTATATTTTCTTAAATAAGTTACTTTATTTAAGTAATACTACTAATTTATTATTTTATTATTTATGTAGCTCTGATTTTATTATTGTAATTACTACTACTGTAGGAAATATTAGACACGTATCCAGCGAAAGGGATATAGACACTTTAAACCCCAATCCCCCACTACAATCTTTCCTCACTATCCCCAATAGAATATATTACTTTTTAATTAAACTACATATTTATATTAAAAATTTATTTATTAAATGGAAAACAAATATTGTCTGTTATTTAAACGTACATACTCATTATATCATTTGTTTTTTATAATCTATAATATTATATACAATATGAGCTGTCCTTCAAGGCATTTTGAGTCAGCTGCAACTGGCTATTTTCGTGGTCAAAGATGTCACGAATCATACAGCGTACCCTTGTTCATTTAAGAACCACAAGACAACGTTTTAGCCCCATTGTTATGTTTAGGTTAATTAATCACTTTAATTTAAAACTAGTTAAGTTATTTAAATTGAATGCGTTTTCTAGTTGTAATATCTCTATAGAATATATCTACCAAGTCAAAATTATATTATCAGTTAAAAAATAGGACACATTGGAAAAGAAAATTCCAAGATTAAACTAAAACTTTTTATTACAATGTTACATAATTAGTTGTTCAGCCGATCCTTTCTCTACCTTCTCGCTTTCGTGTAAATAGAGGACGAGAGTAAAAAATAAACCTTAAAATTCAGATGAAAAAAATCTCAAAAACGGTGAAATTAAATATTCTTGATGAGAGCGAATGAGAATGTTCGTTGGATAGCATAAAATAAATAATTAAAATATTTTTATCTTCCCCTTACTCTCACAAAAAAGAGATGAATTAAGCTAAGCAAAGTATTTTACACGTGGGAACTGAATTTTAACAGCCTCGGAAGAAGTTATTGTTACTTCTTTAAATATGTGACCAAAATGTTTACTAAATATCCAGTCGGGAGGTTTACTTTTTTTTTCTCAACAGATCGATGCTCTAACGCTTGCCTAAACCTAGTAATTTTCTAAAATGACTTAAAACTTATGGAAATAATGTGTTAAATGTAAGATAGGTTCTACAATCTCTTTCAATTATCTGTCCAGCAATGCATGTATGGAGGCCAGTTTCACTTATAACTAAATTGAGAAAGTTTAAAGCAGAATATGAACTCAATTGTGTCAGATCTCTTCCGTGTTATAATCTCAAATATAATTAAGCCAAAATAGCTGTAATAATAAATGCTATACGATATTTCCTCACGGTTATTTTTATTGGCTAGCTTGTAACTGAAAAGGAATGCCTGTCAGTAGTGTAGGGTTTACAAGGATTTAGAAGTCTGCTGTTGGGACAAAATATTATCATGTCAGATCACAAGGCACTCACATTTATGAATACTTGTCGATTAAAAAGTGACCGACTGGTGGATTTTGGCAATACAGGAGTTTGGGTTGGAGTTAGAATACCTACCCGGCAAAGCGAACCACCATGCTGACGCATTAAGTCGCTATACCATCAATGATGAAGGACAGCCCGAACCGGAACAGTCACGGACGACTACCAAGTTCCATGTGTATCCCGTTCAGCTTGAAGGAGACATCGATTTGGGAAGGCAACTCCAGGACCTCAAACGTCTGCAAAGAGAGGACCTCGAACTGTACAAGATCATCCGGGTCTTTGAAACAAGGCCAGCTCCTGAAAGTACAACTCCAGCTCTTCAACAGAGAGCCGCGCCGCATGTGATGTACCAAGGCTTGTTATACAAAAGGGATTTGTCTGGACACCCTTTTGATTTTTCAGGTCAAGTGTATATTCCCCAGAATCTTCGGGAACAACTGATCAACTACACTCATCAGAAACTTGGTCATTTTGGGGCGTTTAAGTATTATCACCTACTGAGAGGTTACGTGTATTGGCCTAATATGTATAGCCAATGTAACATTGTAGCACGCGAGTGTGAGATATGTCAGTTGACTAAACCCAACAGGATAATTTATGAAGGAGCTTATATGGCCATAATACCCGAGGGTCCGAACCAGTTATTGGCCGTAGATCTTTATGGGCCATTGCCTAGAGCAACCAGAGGGCTCACATATGTATTCTCTATGATCGACTTTTTCTCCAAATATTGCGGTCTGTTCAGCCTAAAGAAAGCTTCGGCTGAAGCTTGCCTGAGTCGAGTGCGAACCTACATTCAGACCCAGTGATGTCCCCGCTACCATTCTGTCAAACCACAGGACTCAATTCACCTCCAAGACTTGGTCTCTGACTTTAGAGAAGTTGGGGTATTCGAGCAACCTTCAGTTCAATCCGTCATCCCGCTTTGAATCCGTGTGAACGAGGCATGAGAGAAATGGGTCGATTCTTGAGGTGTTACTGTGACATGCGTCAAACTACGTGGCCTTCTTACATCCTCTTGCTAGAAGAACTACTTAACTCTCTCACCCACCACTCTACATTACTCATGCCTTTCGAGGTCAATTTCGGCCAGAGAAACGTTCCTGGACCAGTATTTCCCGGATCCAACCTTGGATGCCACGCAGCACAACCGCAACATTAGTCCCAAGTCGATAATGCTGGAGACGAAGCGGAAAGTGTCGAAGCAGCTCAGGATAAGGAAACTAAGAAATTGTCTTGTCTCTATTCTGGACCCTATCTGATCACCCGAATCATCAAAGGAAAACGCTTTCGAGTTAGCGCAAGTAGAGAACCATTCAGTTAAGGGAGTATATAATGCTACACTTTTGGAAAGACGGATAGAGTGAGTGAAAAGGGCTATCGAGTTCCTACTCGTCAAGAGAAAAGTTATGGAAAGAAGAAGATTTTGCAGTCATTTTATTTTCTGTTTTGTTGAACAAGGGCAAAGTTTGGTTCACCAGTAACGAGAGTAAGAGAGAAGAAATGTTATGAGGATTCACCACACAGGTTTATGTGTGCATGGTCAGATACGACAGTGGCACTTAATTGGATACACTCATCAACACATCGATGGAAAACTTTTGTTGGCAATCGTGTGTCTAGAATTCAAGAATACTTGCCTTCTGAACATTGGTTCCACATCCTTGGAATAGATAATCCAGCAGATTGCGCCTCACGGGGACTCAGTCCTTCACAACTTGTTGAGCACCGTCTATGGTGGAAAGGACCTGTTTGGCTGCAGTGTGACAGATCTGTTTGGTCCTTAATCCCATTTGTTGAAGAGTACACACCAGAGGATGTGACGGAAGAAAAACTAGTCGCCCTACTAGTTCATTATGAAGAAGACACACCATTGCTGAAGTTGATAGACCGCATGTCTTGTAACTATACCTCAAAGTCCTGTGCTAATTGTAGTAATACTATGAACCACGATGGGCGCTATTTGTAACAATACTCCTTCGTTGAGCGCTACGATCTTCTAAATACTAATAACTTTTCCATGCGATTATTCAGCGTGTAGATAGTTTATTTCCACAAATTTTAAATTACGGTTGAACCAGTTTTGTCAAACATGTAAACAGTATATATAGGCCTACTATATATTAAATATACACAGTATGCACATATATTCGTACATAGTGTTACAATCATTCGAAACACGTCTACTCGATTCGACGTTTAATCAAAGAAAAAAAAAAGTCCTTTACAAAACTAGCGTCTTGCTAAGCTTGGGTCTGTCAACCCCGTAGCTATTTAACTCTCGAACCCAGATCATTACTTAATTTCTTTCCATCGACCAATGGTGTTATTCTATCTGAGCGCGAAAACTAGAAATAGACACGGCTTTACTCTGCACCTGTTCATAAATAATACGTAATACAACCCGGAAGTAAACCATTCTTCTAACACGTGCAGCTAAATAAAAGAAAAATAGAAACATGGCTGTCGTTTAGAAAAGATGAGTTTAATTTAAATTAACTGAAAAGAAGAAATATGAAAATGTTTACTTTAAAATATGATTTTAAATATTAATACAGACGGAAAAATCAATATCATTAGTCATCGCTAAGGAAACTTCAAAGAGTCACTGCATATGTGCTCCGGTTTGTGAACCGCATCAGTCTAAAAGGCTGTACCAAAAGAGGTGCAATTAACTTCGAAAGAATTGAATCAGGCTATTCAGGTCCTAGTACAAGTAGTTCAACATAAGCACTTTAACAAATAGTTCAAAGCCTTAGAATTTGGCCACACCTGTTCACCTGGCATAAGATTATTATTATTATTATTATTATTAGCACCGCGTCTTACTACCCGTTCGGGTTATACGCACTTACGCTAATGTGTAATGGTAGGGTGATTATGGCATGAAATGGAGGATCTACAGTTTAACGTGGAATCCGAACCACGGTAGAGGCCTGGCATTCCTCACATTCACAAGTTGTGATTAATACACGTCTTGTCAGAGCTGAAGGAAGGATTTGGCAATCAGATAAATCTGTGCCGGGACCGAGGATTGAACCCCAGACCCCCAGCACAGAAGTCTGACACCTTACCTCTAGACCAATGTTTTTCAACCTATGGGTCGCGACCCCCAGGGGGGCCGCAAAGGCTTGATGGGGGGGTCGCGGTCGCAAGCCAGGTAAAATAAAAAGCAAGTGTAGGTCCTACACTACTATAAAAATATAACAATTTCAGAGAAAAGTTTATTTTTAAATATAGGTTCTACAATCTACACTGCATTAAATATACAACAATAATTTCAGTGAGAAGGCTGTGCCTGTTTATTTTTTACTCTGACAACTGACAAACGACTGTTCCTATGCGGCCGCTGACCGTTGACCTTCAACCTACCTGCGCGCGCACTCCCCCCTCCCCGCCTAACAGCACCAAATACGTCTTATTTGAAATCACTGATATAATTTTATTACGGGTCGCCAGAATTTTTTTACTTGTAAAGGGGGTCACATATTCAAGAAGGTTGAAAAACACAGCTCTAGACCACCAGGTCACCTTTCCTGGCATAAGAAAGCTCAGTCCTTTCATAGAAGAGGGTGTAATCCGCGTAGTTCGACTGCGCAACACGACCCTAGTATTTTACCAAAAACATCCTGCACTTCTCCCAAAAAAAGGATCATTTTGTTGATTTGGTAATAGATCTGTGTAACAAGGACAATCTTCATACTGGGGCACATCTTGTATTTTCATTGCTCCGACAGAAATATTGGATTCTGGCTGGTCGAGGTGTGATTCGTCGAGTGCAACCCTAAGCCCAGCTTTCCAGTCATGGGTGACCTACCTGCTCCACGAGTTCAGGAATCCAAAACCATTCACCCATGTAGGTGTTGATTATGCGGGTCCCTTTAATATTACTCTAAGTCGACATAGAGGTGTTAAATAACAGAAAGCGTATATATGTTTGTTTGTATGTCTTGTCACCAAAGCCCTACATTTAGAACTGGCATAGGACCTGTCCACAGAAACTTTTCTTGGCGCTCTAAAGCGATTTCTCTGCAGAAGAGGAGAATGTTTAGCAATGTACACAAGACTGTGGAACAGACTTTGTAGCTGCGAAAGCAGAATTGGATAAATTGTGTACCTTCTGATGTGAATAAATTTCGCTCTGTTTAAGATGGTTTTATGATTACTATACTAAAATATTGAGTAAAACTACATTCCCCACCCCCCTTCAAATTCCTCTTTTATCGGATGGTAGACACCCTACTTTTACTAATCCCCTATATAAGGATGCAAAAACTAATTCAGCTATTAAAATTTATTGTCTCTTTCTCCCATCAACGTGATAATCGGAGAATTAAACAGTTGATGAGAGAGGATTGACCAGAGATACTATCGACAATCACGTCCTAATTGTTAATGATGCAACTAAGTTATTGATTATTGGCTTGGCAACAGTCCCCAAAACACTCATTCTTGACATAATTTCAAGAATCTAAAAAATCTGCTTAAGAGGATTTGAAGTTTATCCTCTTGCATGGTGTTTGNCCTTTGTCATTTACAAGATAGACGACAAAGCCTTTAAAACAAATAAATGAGATTCTTCACACAATAACTTTACTTTACTACCCCACCATAGTATAACTAAATCTAACTAATGGCTCGTCTACAATCAATCGAGGCCACAGGAATGAAGTATTTGAGGAGAATTGTAAATGCCACCAGAAGAAATATGATTAGAGAATTGAGCTACAAGGTGTACATGAGAAAGTTAAGGGACCAAGAGTAAGATGATGGCCACATAAAGAGAATTGAAAATGAAAGAATGTCATGGAGAATAATGGGGTTGAAGTTTGTAGGTAAAGGGCCGCAAGGAAGACCATGGAATATTTGGAGGAAGGATGAAAAGACAGTGGAAGATGGAGTTGTTATCATCTGAACACGATTTCCAGGACAAACTAGATCGGGCTAGGATAAAATGATACAGCCTGCCGCTTGTAGGTTGAACCGATATTGCCTGGTGTTTTTACGCAGTACTACTTTTCCAGGGTGTCCAGCCAAACTATATTTTAAAATTCCCTTATTTTTCTAACTTTTCCAGTCACTATATTATAAACAGTATTATATTAAGATCTTAACTTAATATAATATTATTTTTAGACAAATACACATTTTGAAATTGTAACATTCTATGAAGGGGTTAAAGGATGTCATCCTAAAGCAATGTTTCAAGTTAGATTTGAGTTAGATCATATTGAGACATTAAAAGATCACCTTACACGGTCTAGTAAACTAATGACTCAACTTTGGGTAAATACACGAGAGGGGTGGAAAGATTAGATGAAAATTCCAATGTTGACTTTGAGACTTGAGATTAGTATATTCAAGGTGGACAACTGTACTAAAAGAATTTTGCAAGGAAGAAAAATGGTTTTTTGACAGTTGATTATTGTAAATGAACATAGCGTACCATAGGCCTAATATTTTAGTGACTATGTGAAAATTCCAGAAATTTGATCAAATTCCCTGACCTTTTTTTTTCTGTTTTCCAGGTTGCTGGACTTTTCTTTCTTTTTAACCCATATGATGAATCGAATTTGGAGAGGTTTCCTGATTCACAGTTTGTGCGCAAATGTTGTCAGCTAACCTTACCTAGCCTTGGTTTGGCCTAGTAAAATTGTAGACTATATTAATTTATCCTATGAGCTAGGTCAAAATTTCAAGATTAACGAATTGAGACTAGGCTAAATTAGTACAACCTTAGGCTCCTAGGATGGATGTATCAGTTTGGCCTAGTCTGATCTAGTTTGTCCTGGAATTGGGTTTGGACAGTAACAAAGTCATTTTACCTAACTACCTGGCCACAGGCTGGAAAGAGCTAATGAGGATATGGTCAAATAATAAGTTATTACTAGAATATTTAAAAATACAATATCTCTTACAAAATATTTTCATCGACTGTTATCCTAGATGAAATAAACAATTGTTTAGTTCAAGTAGTAGTATACCCACCAAAAAAAAAAATAATTGTATGGATAGATAAACGCAAGGCAACGGTGACAATTTGTGAACGACGGATATTGGCAATCTCCTGACGAGTGGATGCTACTGAAGAGAGTTTGAATGCATAGAGACAAGCCATAAACCAATCCATTATCAGGTTATTCTATGTTCAATAATGGAAAAAGAAAGACCCTTGTTTGCTTAAAAACACAAGTCAGACTTTATTTATTTTAAGATAAGTAGATACAATTGTTTTTCATGTGGGATGAATTATTAATTAAATGTCAGAACATAAATTAGTAATAATTACCTCATCGTATACAGATCACATGTTAACATATAGGAATACGTTTCGGTAAGTCTAGCTACTAACGTAAAATATGTCCATTTGTAAGAAAATAGAGGTAAAGGTATAAAAGGAAAGCACACAGCAAGTTTATGTCAAAACCAAACATATTTACTCTATCGTCCTTAAATTGATAACTTCGAGAGAAAACAGATTTTTACTTTTCTTAGTGAAATATAAGTTTATTAACAGCCTATGTAAAACATTACATTATTCTTTTGTTAGGTGTTTAGTAAATATATTAAACAATAATACAATTTACTAAATTAGCGGTATCAGCTGATATTGGAACATAAAAATATGACATTCGTGAAATGTTTATCAGTGAATAAACTAATATACAAACATTTAATCCAACTACAGATAATAATAGCTTTTGTTGCATAAAAATATTATGTGACCCAGAAAAATGTCAGTTTTTTGGTAAACTAACCATATCATAAATGTAATTACTTCTAAATTATTTCATGAAATTTGTTTCAANTACATTTTAATGTATTGCTAGCAAACAAAGTGATTTTTGATATTTATGAAATGGTGTGTGTTAAACATGTGTTATTAGATAAATATAAATGGTTAAATTGTAGAAAATAGATTCATAAAAAAAGTAAAACCTATTTATAAATACAATATTTTGATGTCACATGATATCTTCCTCAGGAGGTATTAGACTGAACAGTGAGATGACTTCAGTGGTGCCAACTTAGTTGAAGGATGAAAACTTCCTGTTCATTCTATTAGCTCCTGAGGAAGATACTATGCGATACCTAAGTATAGAATAATTTGGTAAATATGGGTTAGTATTTTTACTACCATGCTTCTGGTTATCCACAATTATTATATATCTATTTGTTAAATACATGTATTTATAAGTAAATGAAAAAGCAACAGAGTAGTATTCTTATATAGTTAACTTTAATTCAACTATTTCGAATCTTAGTATTTTTATTTAGATGTACATATACATATACAATAAGTCTTGATAATTAAAGAGTAGTTGGGTAATCATGAGTTGTAAAATCGGTTGGAAATTTTCACCAGAACCATGAGATCGGTTATTACAATTAATTTTCTACTAACGTTTCTATTTTCAAATGCTTAAAAAAAATATATATATGACAACCCTTTTCTCGACTCAGTGGAATCTTGTGATGCTATCGATGGGGAAATAGTTCTACACGGACTTCACACTGCAGGCTCGGTCTGTAAATACCCCACACACAGTTACAAACAAACACACTGGAAGCGCAAGGCCATCAAAAATATTCTAGCAGTCAGAATCCGGACCACATAGAGCTATCTCGTTGGCCTACGCTAAGGCCGGTGGGAACATGGGAAGGATAAAGTGTATTACAAACGCTCTGAGGAACATGTTGTTGTATAAATCACGGAGGAACCGAGTGCACATGTAAAGCAATATGTTTGAGCTTAAATTATGGCAGGAGGTTATTGCATGAAACACGGAGGAACTAGGCGTGCATGAGTATAAGCTGATCGGGGACTAACAAGTTTGCAAACACCAGATCTTTGATTATTATCGATTACTGTTTAAACACACACAAGCACAAAAGCAGGCATCAGTACCAAAACCACAAACCCGAAGGAAACTTATCTTAAAACTAAAGATGGGTTGATCTCATTATTTTACAAATCCAAAATCTCGAATTCAAATCCAAATCTTGTATGAAATTATGAATATAAGAAACAGGAATATAACAGAATATTAGAAAACAAAAATATTAAAGAAAAAGGTTTTTTTTGTTGTTGCCGAAATTAGTTCATTATAAAATCAATACATTCAGTTAAGTGTTAAATTAATAGTCTGAGGTCTGGTTGTTGAGTTTGTTGGTGTTTAACCATCAATAAGCAGTGTTAGAGCCCTAAAGCTTGATTCACACGTTCGTCGAAAATAAAGAACAGAATCTGCTTGAGTGATGAAGCAATTCACACGCTGTATGTTGACCCATGATGCATTGCAACGCTAACTTAAAACAGCTTATTATCAACATATTTTATTTTCTAGTAGATAAACATATATTTTAAATCATTCTCCAGATGGATGTTTTCAAACTATAACGCTGTGTCGTGGCACAATACAATACATCGATACAAGCTTTACATTAACGGGTTATTACAAATCTCCTCGCAACAACCAACAAAACTGTCTGCTTGCTATTAGCTCTACAGCGCGTACACACTGATTTGAGATGGTTGGTTCTGAGATTTTATTGGTTCCCCTGTGCCGAACATCTCAGGCAGAGCGGACAAAGTAGAGATGAATCAAACTTTAGAAGAATAGCTGGCGCCGATGAGGCAGATATGTTTTGATTGGCAGAGAGCTCGCCACGTGGCCTTGTTTCCGTTCTGCGCTGGTTTTTTCGGTGAACGTGAATCAACATTAACACAAGTTCCAATTAGAAATTTTCAAAAAAAAATTTTTCCGAGGTACGTATTAGAGACTCCCATCTGTTCTTAAAACTAAATAAATGAACACATCAAAGGTATGGCGATTAAGAGGGTGTAGCGCTAAAGAAGAAACAATAGAATAGAGTGAAATAATTAAAGATTAAAGCCCAAAAGCCCTCTTGCAATTAGTGAACTTCTTCTTTGTTGAATTCCTCCGAAAAGGAACGCACAAGCCCCCCCACCAACGACAAGGTCATGAAGTTCCTAGGGAGGGGGTAAAAAGTGTGCGAAGTTCTGCTCTTATAAAAAAATAAAAATTGAAGCCGATTAAATAAATTAAATATAAATGTCAAACAAAGTTCAATCATTATTATTGAAAGAATTGATCTTATCACAATTTTCAATACCTTCGATTCTTAGTACTCGAATCACTGAGAAATGCAAAGAAATGTAAAATAAAAGGGACTCTTTTAACGTGTTAGTGGTATGTTGTTATTTCATTCCAATGCGGGCAAATTGTAAATGTACTCGACACGACCTTCGTGTTCTATTGGTTTCGTGTAGATCAAAACATGGCTGTTATTTTGGATCTATTGTTGAACCCTGGTAGGAGGCGCAGGAAATATGGATAGGAACATAAAAAAAAAAGGAACAATAGAGGAGTGAGAAGCTTCGAAACTAACATCAGATTCGACTTCGCTTCGAAACAAATCCTGGCTTCGAAGCGTTACCAATAAAAATAGTGAAGGATAAAATATTCCATTTGTGTTCAATTACAGCCATTCTGAGCTGTTTTGTACATTACAAATTAATGTTTACGCAGAAAAAAAAACTGAGGTAATTGAATTATAAGTCGTGATAATAATCTGATTTATCAAAGTAACACAAAATATCACAAACAATTGTGTAATAAAACATTTTACAAGTAATTTAGTGCATAAATTAATATAAATAACCAAAATATATTTTTTCAAGCATAAAACAACTAAAAGAAAACATTCAAACTTCGATTCGACTTCGAGATTACTTCATATATACGATTCGAGTTTGCTTCGAATTGAATAAGTGGACTTTGCACATCCCTAGGGAACAAACACAATAAGACTTTTACAATAAAAAAAGAACACGATTCAGTCATATTGTGTTCTTTCCTTTTATGTGTTTCTATCCATCTTTCCTGTACCTTCTTCTAAATGTAGCACAATGTACCAGAAAAAGCAAAAAAGAGGGTTTACTTAAAGAAATACTTACCGTATTGGCCCGAATATAAGACAATAGTTTTTATTAAAAATCGAAAGCAGAAAATAGGGGGTCATCTTATATTTACAGTCTAGCATATTATGTTATTAATTTCATCTTACTTTTTGTGTAAAGCCATTTGTATTGCATATTTCTAACTAAAGCTAATAAATCTGGCACAAAACTCGTTTTCACACAAGTGTGAAACTATAAAAATTTATTTTACTTAAGTATTTCACATGTAAATTATCGCTACGGCATAGCTTCTTGTGTTATTAATTTCAAACTTAATTTTGTGAAAAGCTGCCTCTATTACATATTATTTATTAAAGTTGGTAAATCATGCATGACAACATGTTTCCACAAGAATACTAACATGAAAACTTTATTTTATTGTGGTATTTCACGCGTAAAAATTTAACATAAACATTACTTCAAAGTTATTTTTCATTTTGGTCATAAAAGTACAGCAGCGGTGTGGTATTCTGACATTACGTTTGAACGATGCGCTCTAAGAAATGATCTCGAGGAGCGCTCAGTAAGCGCTCAGTGTACAGTCAAACAAGTGGACCTTGGAGCGCTCAGTAACATGATTGTGTAGCGACTAGCTGCACAAATCAGTGTTTAGTAATTAATAGTGTTTCTTTTCTGCATGGTGCGTGCCTGCTGATTATCTTGTGGTATTTGTTTGTTTTTTGTGTGAATTAGTTGCAGCAATATAAATAAAATACAGTTTAGTATGGTTTTAATAACAGTATATTTTTATCTTTTCCAATGGCACTTGATAGCGTAGAAAAACACGGCACATTGTAAAAACAGATAAACAAAGTTACATGCATGCTTTAAGGTTGCTGTTGAAAGATACTGCTATGCAAACAAACAACTCGGCAGCGGCACGACGTTACGGCATGACTGAAGTTAATGTGCCTCGCTGGAGGAAAGATTTTCCCAAGCTGCAGAGTTGCATTTAGTGGCCCCCACAAAAGGACGCCATGAAGAATAGGAAGAAAATGTTACCCAGTTTGTAAGGGAGAAACGAAATTAAGGTGTGCCCATATCAAGAGAATCATTCTTTTGAAAGGCCTTGAAGTGGCTCGAGAAATGAACGTTTCGCGGCAGACTTTTAGAGCCAATATTGGTTGGGTTAAAAGAATGATGAGGAGAAATGGATTATCTCTCAGACGCCGGACAACAATAGCCCAGAGATTGCCTGCCAATTATGAAGATAAGCTTTTAGCTTTTCAGAGATACATTATCAGACTCAAACAGGCCAACAATTACCTCATGAGTCAAATTGTAAATTGTGACCAAACACTAGTGTTCTTTGACCTGTCATCTAACACTACTGTGCACCCGAAAGGGGAGAAGACTGTAATGATCCGTCGTACCACAGGCAATGAAAAATTAAGGATAACCGTAATGCTTGCTTGTCTTGCAGATGGTTCCAAACTCCCACCCTATGTAATTCTAAAAAGGAAGACCATGGGACCAGAAAAAATGCCTATAGGAATCCATGTCACGAGTCCAAGAGAATGGGTGGATGACTGAAGATTTAATGAAAGATTGAATGAATGTAGTATGGAATAGGCGCCCTGGAGCTGCAGTTGGTAGGAGAAGCATGCGTGTACTAGATGCTTTTCGGGGTCATCTTACCGACACCGTGAAAACTACTGCCATAAGGATGAAAACCGACTTAGTTGTGATACCAGGAGGAATGACAAGCCGGCTTAAAGTGCTGGGCGTATAAGTTAGTAAGCCATTTAAAGATTACCTGAAGAAGAAATACAATGATTGGCTGCTGGAAGGAAATCATGCGCTCACTCCTACAAGCAAGATCTATTTTTTTTTTACTCAGCCAAGGGAGAATAGGGGGGTCATCTTATACTCGGGCCAATACGGTAAATTCGGAATTGTGACTCTATTAAGATTAAGATTTGGCTAAGAAATTTCAAAGCATCGTACATACTTAGGGCGGTATGCAAGAATGTTAATTAATGCTTAGTGGACAGATGGTGCGGTCCTGAAGCACACTATCGGTCCACCTTTTAACCTAAGATGACGCAAGGAAACTCACGCTAATGTCCACTTACCATCCAATTAGTGAAGTTCTTGCACATGGCCCAGAGATAGATGGCAAGTCTGTCGGTTTCGATGGTATATTATTGCAAAGAGCTACAAATAATTATATTAAATGTTTAACTGGTAGCAATATTTATATAATTTTGTGGTAGGTAATGCTCTTTAAGTTATTTCAGCCAAATATTTTCACAAATAATCAAAGGAAAAAAAATATTATTTCGAAACTTAACACACACCGCAAAGGAAAGCACGTTTCTAAACAAGCGTTGTTTGTTTTTGGCAAGAAAAAAGATAAAACCAGTAAAATGTATAACAAAACATGAACCAGGAGAAATTAATAACTGTCCGAAAGAATAATAAACATTTATTTTCCGTTATAGGAAGTACCTAGACTAAACAAACTAAACTACATTAGTTAAAAAAGTTTCCATTTACTTTGGACGAGTGAAAAAATTATACCTCTTCGTTAGAGATTGGAAACGACAAAGAAATCCTTAATCGCTACCGGATCCCGATTCATCAGCATCGCTTGAAGGCGGCGTGCTCTCAATAGGCTCATCAATATCATCATCATCATCATCCTCATCAGATCCTTTTTTCTCCTTTTTAACTTTTTCTTTAGTTTTGGGCTCAGGAGACTTTTCCTAAAACAAGACACAAAAAATATCTAAATATACAAACAAGTGAAACGCTACAGTAGGCATAAATAAGTAAAATTGTTTAAAGTTCTGTAATATACACTGCTGCCACTGGACAGAGAGGTAATGGTTGCCTCTTAAAGAAAATTGATAGTCACCGCCCAATCCCCCGACCTAGGTTTCATTCTATCAGAACTCATCAGGGAGGTGTGTGAAACGCGCAACACAACTTCCTAAATTACCATTTTCCATTTTCTCCCTTTTGTGTTTTCTTTTCCTTTTAGGAAGTTGTGTTGTGCGTTTCACACTCCTCTCTGATGAGTTCTGATAGAATGAAACCTAGGTTGGGGGATTGGGCGGTGACTATCAATTTTCTTTAAGAGGCAGCCATGTAAAGTATTAACTGTGTTCTTTTCATTGTAAAAGCCATATCATGTTTGTTCCTTTTATGTGTTTCTATCCACCTTTCCTGTTTATACCTTCTTACAAATATAATACAATTACCTCATAAAGAGAAAAGAGATTTTCTTTAAAGAGATATATTAAAGTTCTGTAAATAATTGTATTAGAAACCTGCAAAGCGAAGTTTTTTGAGTTCGAATCAAAGCAAATATTATTCGCGAATTTCAAATATTTATCGAACCAAATCATATCCTAATTAAATGTACTAAAGTTATTTAAAAAAAAAAGCCATTAGATTAGGCTTGGGCACTAGTACTATAAATTCTGTAACATGTTAACGCAACAATAGTTCACCTCTTCAAAGTTAAGTGGTGAATTTTACATGTTGTTGTGGTGATTATAAACTATTTAAATATGTATCTTCAGTTTTCAAAATTAACATATTTGCTATGTAGTATCCAAAGGTACAATTGATTATGTTCTATCCAAAAATTTTATAAAGTCTTTTTTTTCTTATTCAAAAGCGCACCTTATTTTCTGGTCAGTTTACTAATAATTAATAAGCATTTACTTTACCTCATAGGAGTTATTATTAAATTAAACATAGAAAGGGGGTTAGAAAATCAAAGATTTGACCCATGTCTAAATTTTATAATGTATTTTCATGACCGAGAATACAAACCTGAAACTAATTATAAGAGTTAAACTCACCTTCTTGGGCTGAGTTTTCTTCTTGGCTTCGTCTTCCGAGCTTGAATCATCGTCATCGCTGATATATTCTTTGCTCTTGACGTTCTTCATTGGAGTAGACGGTGCCGAAGTCTTCTTTTTCATTTCTTTCTTGGCCGCCGGTTTCTTTTTCTCCTTATCTTCATTATCCGTGGCATTGCCTCCCCCACTCTCTTTGTATTCCTTCATTGCTTCTACGTAATCGTTCTTCAACTTCTGTACTTTAGACTCCCATTCCTAAAACATATTTATGAATATTGTAAATGATTTGATGGTAAAAATAACTGGGGGTATGTATTATTAGTAACCATCCCGCACTTGAAGTATTCTAAATTAACATATTTAAATAAATTAGAGGTGTACGAGTATGCATTTTTCACTTCGAGTCAAGTTCGCGTAATAAAGAGCAATATTTGTGCTATATTATTATTATTATTAGCACCGCGTCTTACTACCCGTTCGGGTTATACGCACTTACGCTAATGTGTAATGGTAGGGTGATTGTGAGATGAAATGGAGGACCTACAGTTTAACGTGGGATCCGAACCACGGTGGAGGCCTGGCATTCCTCGCATCCACAAGTTATGATTAATACACGTCTTGTCAGAGGTGAAGGAAGGGTTTGGGAATCAGATAAATCTGTGCCGGGACCGAGGATTGAACCCCAAACCCCTAGCACAGAAGTCTGACACCTTACCCCTAGACCACCAGGTCACCATTTGTGCTATAAACATTTCAAGTTGAATGTCTGCAATAGATCTAATTATAAATTGTAATTACACACACAGATTTTTTTGAATTACTTTTTTTTTTGTGAAAAAAATTATAGTCACACAATTCAGATTTTTAACCAGGGCTTTGGAGTTGGGCACGCCAAGCCTTCAACTTCAACATAAATGGCTAAAGTATAATTATTAAAATTAACAAATTCAGCGCGGTAAGATTCTCTAATACAGATTAGTTCTGTGGCAAGCTTCTTTGACATATTTGAATAAATTTGTCAATTAAAATTACAAATATTGGTCCTAGAAAATTAAAAAACAGTAAAAAATTAGAATATGTTTACTATTTTTTGTTATAATATTACTATAATAAGTTTTAATTTTGAAGCCAGAGTCCGTACGTTTTTACAGAATACAGAGCCTTGTTTTTTTACTGTATTTTATATAATGGTACAATTTATTTTTTAACCATACACAAGGAAATATTGAAAGACTTTATCCACTATGAAATGGTATCTTCAAATCGAGTCAAATTAATTAAACTCCAAATCTTAAAGGGAAAAAACCTGAAAATTCTAAGATCAAGTTTTTCGAGTTTTGTAAAAAATCTTCTGAGTTGAGTAGCTACTAAAGCTCGACCCGAACTCGAAATTTCAAGTCCTCACACAACCCTTGTTATCATATTTATTTATATCCCTAGTAAAGCGTGCACACGTACAGACTTATCTTTCAGTTCTCTCCACATCTCGCCGCCTTTCTTGGAAACCTCGGTGATGGAGATACCAGGGTTCTCAGACTTTATCTTCTCCCGGTTCGCGTTGAGGAAAACCATAAAAGCTGTTGCGGGGCGCTTTGGCTTATTCTCATCCCTCTCCTTCTTCGCCCGTCTCTTCCTCGGCTTCTCGGACTGGAGACGAGAAAAAGAGACAGATGGATTAGAATGGGAAAATTCAAGAAATGTGCGTAAAGTCACAAGATTTTAAAAAAAAATTGCTTTAATTTAAAAACTTTTTTTTTTTTTGTGAAGCTTGGTAATTGTCAAATCTTGAATTTTACTTTCGAATCGAAATCATCAAACCCCTAAATTCTATCTTCACATTACTACCAGATGGTTACTCAGACAATGGAGTTCTTTGGGGGCTTAGACAGGAAAATTGTATCTTGAAGTATTTCAAACGTTTATAAATAGTCCCCACTTTTTTTACATCCATTGTTTTCAGCCTGTACTCAGTTTTTTATTCAAGCCATATATTTTCCACTACCGGCTTGCCAGGCCTGTTGAAGCTTCATATGTCTTATAAACTAGCTTAAGACTAGGACAAGCACAACATCCAGTCCCTGGCCATGAATTTATCAATGTGAGAGGGTAAACTCATATTTCACCAATGATACATTTTTTGGCTATAAGGGTAATTGAACCTGGGACCCTTACCTAAGTAGACAGACACGCTACCTACCAAGAAATCAAATGTCTTCTATAAGAAAGTATATTTTGTAGAAAAAAAATTGTTAAATAATCCTTTGATAACTGATAATTTTGTATTTATTTTACTTCTAAGAGAACAAACGATTTCTGAGCTAGACATTAATAAACAGTAACTAAAAGTAAAGTTTACATAGTAAGATAAAAAATTGTCTATTTTATTAAGTTTTTTATTTTTCAAATCATTAGATGAGGGGGCATTCAAGTATTACATAAGCACATTTTTGGCCATTTTTAACCTCACCCCCCCTCTTTTGTAAGCAAAGATAAGCAAATTTCTGAAAACCCCCCCACACTCTTGCTTAAGAAAGATTTCTCAGCCTTTTTCCATTTGTTCAAAGGAATAACCATTCTTTTTTCATTCAATTTTTCCTATAGCCTAAACAGGTAGTAGGGAGCGATGATAGAAGAATAAAAAATTTGAGCAATTTATCAATTGCCGATAATTATTAACATAGAGGTGTAAATTAATATTGCAAAATAATTGACAACTAACATTGGTATACAAAGAACANCAATTATTATTATTATTATTATTATTATTAGCACCGCGTCTTACTACCCGTTCGGGTTATACGCACTTACTCTAATGTGTAATGGTAGGGTGATTGTGAGATGAAAATGGAGGACCTACAGTTTAACGTGGAATCCGAACCACGGTGGAGGCCTGGCATTCCTCACATTCACAAGTTGTGATTAATACACACGTCTTGTCAGAGGTGAAGGAAGGGTTTGGCAATCAGATAAATCTGTGCTGGGAGGTCCGGGGTTCAATCCTCGGTCCCAGCACAGAAGTCTGACACCTTACCCCTAGACCACCAGGTCACCGTGTGACCAATTAAAAATTATATAACTAATGTGTATTTTAATTTCAAATTTTTTTATCGACAAAGCTTTGTAAATATATCAAAATTGGAATCTTACTTTCGAATCCGAGCCAAAGCGGACTAATATCCTAAGCCGAGTCAAAAAGGTTTTTGAAGGTTTACGCGACCCAATCAGTTGGACATTCTAAAATTGTACCCATCGTTTTCCAATTTTGGACGGTGGCCGTACGAATACAAGAACTTACTCTTCCGCCACATCACTCTCCTGTTGGTCCGGGTTGAAGTCTTCGTCTGTGGACTCGTCCTCGGACTCTCCGCCAGCCTCTTCGTCTCTCTCTTCGGCCTCTGCCTTGACACGCGCCAAGTACGCGTCGGGCTCGTCCTCCTTGTCAGAGTTGCCAAAGTCATCGTCATATGACGGTTTATCCTGGAAAAAGATTAACCAAATACAATCTTGTAGGTTGTTTATTTCTATTCCAGTATCATTCAGTCCAGTCTTACCAACTACCCCTCTTAAAATAATCAAAATATTAAAATTTTGAATTTAATTTATATATTGGTCAATGCTGAAAACTTAAACTAAGATTAGAAACTCACGTTCTTTCCTCGATTCTTCACTCTGAGCTTCTTTGCGGTGATGAAATCGTACAGTTTGGCATATTCGCCCTTCTCGATACTGCTGAACGTATGCATCACCCCAGATTTTGTTTCCACTTCAAAATCAAATGATCTTTAAGAAGAAAAAAAAACAAAATTATATTTTTTAATCAGTCATTTTCATAAACAAATATTATTGTGACATTAATCAAGATTCAATCTTCCTCATTCCTCGCTCTTTAGCGTAATGAGTACAATTCATGGTGTCTATTCACCTTGACCAATGAAATTCCCTTATTTCCCCTGTTCATTTCTTAAAATTCCGCGACTTAAAAGTATGTATGTCACACCCTTCTAAAAATAAGTTTTAAAATCCAAATAATTTTTTTTTGTATTTGTATTAACATAGTCTACTAGGAATTAAAAAATTATAAAATACATTACACAGCTATAAACAAAAAAAAAAAAGTTTGAATTACATAATAATTTACCGATTACTATATTTTATATTTTCAGTAAAACAAAGTTTTCCCAGTTTTTTACTTATAATTTACCATATTTCTGACTTATTCCCGTTTTTCCCCTGGCCATTTCAAATTCCTGGCTAATTCCAGTTTTCCCTGATGATAAACACCCTGATTCAATCTTCCTCTTCCCTAACTCTTCAGTGCAATGAGTACATGTGCGTACAATCTGAACAGGTAGTAATGACGCAGTGAAAGAGACAGACCTCGTTCCTCCCCCGCTTCGGGCAAAGTTCACGCTGGCGAGTTCATCAAACCGGATGTGCACGGGAGGTTTGTGGACGTAGATAAACCCTCGCTCCAAAGGATAGAGCAGCCCTGCAGCGGCCTTGTATGAACAGCTGACAGCCGGAGTGCCGTTGTGACTGTAAAACAAACATCATTAGAATATCGTGAGAATTAAATTATAAGGTGAATTTAAGAGAGTCGAGAAATTGAAAAAAAAAATATCAAATTCAAAATTTATAAAAAATCTATCAGGGTTTTTAGCCTAGTTACTCAACAAACTTAAGAGTGAGAATGTAGGGAACACGAAATATTTTTGAAGTTTTTATAGCAAAATTGGTAAAAAAAAAAATCTTCAGTAGAAACAAAATAATTTAGTTGTCTTCACACAATGATATCAACAATCGTTGAATATCTGTCATGAGCAGAGCAGCATTAGAGGAGAAACTTTTTAGATGAAGAGAAAAAGTTGTCATTAAGTTCCAGGATATCCTTGAGAGATATTCAACAACTGTTGATATCACCACATGAAGAAAATTAAACTTTATGTTTCTAGAGAGGCAAAGGTTCGAATTTTGGCTCAGTGAACTGAGAATGGTTTTTGACGAGTGATTTATTGTTGTGGGTTTCTCATCCTCTCCACGCTAATGGTGATTCTTATTTGTAAAGACCTCTACTGTGGTTATAATATCGAGTCTCAAGTTTACATATTATATATAATACATACTGTTTATGGTCCTACCAATTAAATTAGGCCGTTTGTGATAAGTGTGCTAAACCTATTGATGATGATAATACAAATTGAGAAGTTTTTCTTACAACGCGGTAGACCAAAACACAGCGCCTGTAAACTAGACTGTTCTGACTAGAGCGCGAGCACTTGAAACACAAGAGCCAGTTCTATCTTTAAAGGGCGCCGCTCGCTCCAGTCTGCCCGTACCCAATCTGCGGGAGGGGAAGAAGAGGCCCTTAGGGCCAGTTTCATAGTCAGATTTAGTACGCCTAAAGTGCCAGTCAATACTAAATACAGGACGACATCTACCTATACCAAAATGGAATGGGCCAGTTTCGCATATGAAACTGGCCCATTCCATTCAATTTCAGGTAGGCGACGTCTTGTATTTAGTATAGCGCCGCACTCGAGGCGTACTAAATCTGACTATGAAACTGACCCTTAGTCTTAATGTTCTATCTTAGAATAAGGTATGGTAGTTTCCTGCTATGTCATCAGTTTGGGAACTTGAAAAGTATTCATAGTAAAATATATGAACTTACCCAATGAAACCGCCGGGAACGGTTATTTTCCTGTTGACCACCGCCTTCATCACTTTGCCCATCACTTCATACGTGGGTCCAGACATTTCCTTTGTAAGTTTCCCTTCAAATTTCTCCTTCAGCTCTTCACTAAAATAAATATTTATTTATATCAGAATATGCATAAAATAAAATTCCTTGGCACAATATAATGTTCACATGATAAGGTAGATTAATTTAGATTAATTAGAGCTGGGCCGATCATCTATTTTGCCGATTAGTCCGATGCCGATCATTTGTTGCCGATTAGGCCGATTACCGATGCCGATTATTTTTGTTTTCAATTTTAATAATTTTAAAAACTGTTTCCATTTAAAACAAAATGTGCGTATGTGCGAGATTATTACATCCAATGTTTCATTTTTTGGGCATCTTTAACAAATCGAAATAAAACAACACCAATCTGCTAATATTTTATTTTATGATTATTAGATTTGTTACTTGTGAGTATTTTTATTTCTAATAACGTGCATAAATTGGAAAAAGACCTATGGTAAATATATTTATTTTGATATATTTTGTTTGGAATGTTGGATGTGCTGTTTATTTCAAACCTAAGTCGCTAAGAACAAG
>CABFWO010003889.1:0-25475 GCA_902155825.1 Timema genevievae | reverse complement strand
TGGGCTGTGGAAGGCACAGGATGCAAGTAAAACCCGAGCTGAAGCCACACAGACGAGTGAAACTCAATGATTTTTTAATCACTTATTTCCGCTGAAAAACATCGTTTTATAGAAATTCTCAGCATTTTATTTAAATCCACAGCATTTTCAGGGAATTCGCGTCTATTTCGCTAAATAGAATAATTTAGCTAAAATACTCTCAAAATCACGTTTTTCGCGTTAATTCGCGAAATAAAAATCGCTTTAAACACTTTCAAATGCCATGAAACGCAAAGAAAACTTATAAATACCCTATTTTCAACCCTTTTTTTTTCTTTTCGCGTTTTTCGCAAAAGCAAATTTACCCTATCTCTAGACATCACTCACAACATGATTGACCAACAGGAATGTGTGTTACATCTGAAACACGTGTGATGGCTTCCATTTATAAATATCGAGAACTGTTTGGCTAAACAAATGTTCACCTTCCAGTACCAAGCTTTTGATTAATTTGTGTGACAAGAGTTCGGTGGCTATCCCTTCATTTGTGTGAAGTAGTTGTAAAAGAAAAATCACCAAACTGTTATTTATGAAGTGATTATTTCATAATGTTCTATCATTTTTATCTGCGTATACTGTTCTATAATAGGGAGGAGTGTTCTCATTCTAATGATGTAATACACTCCTGGCCTCTATATTTGAGTAACGTCAGAACTGGCACTAAAAGGGTTAAGTTGTCGTGATTCCGCCATATCTGAAGGTCCTATGAAATTAATATTTGAACAGTAAACCTGGCCTACATGAAGCACAAGTGTTTATAAGGCTGGTGGGGAAAAAATAAATAGTTGGCGCAGTAAACACAAATTATACATACATAGACCCTACCTAATCACGCCGTTCCTTTACGGAGTAGGCAAGAAACTGTGAATATAACTCAAGCAACAACTCCGTACTTAATCCGTCCTCACTAACGTTCTTTACACTTCCCTATTCTTGAATACTCCCTTCGCTTCAACAACATCCATACATCATGTCACACATGTTCATGCTCTAGATTTTTTTTTTCTCCATACATTTGTCTACAACATTTAACCAGATATTCAACAACTGTTGATATCACCGTGTGAAGAAAATTAAACTCTATGTTTGTACTGGAGGAATATTTTATTTATTTTAGCCAAAATAAAAAGGTTTCGACATAGAAACTGCAAAAGCACCTCCCCTTTCTCCCCTTCCAACCCACTCACAAAATAGGCCTATTTACCTGTAAACCATGCGTCTCACCCATGAACAAGTAATACACCTCAAACTGTATTTCTAAAAGGATTTTTTTTTATTTAGCACCACGTCTTACTACCAGTTCGGGTTATACGCTTAAGTACGCTAATGGATTAGGAATTGGGAAGGTTGAATAAAGAGGAAGTGAACCTACATTTGTGTGGAGGGAAAGTGGAAAACCATTTAGGAAAAACCACCCCTAGTTCACCCGACCGAGATTCGAACCTCGATCTCCCCGTCCTCGGCAGTCGAGCTAAACACGACTAGCGCGTTAGCTAACTACGTCACCGAGGCGAGTCTGAAAGTAATTTTTTTTTTTTTTAGAAATATGCATAGCCCCTACAACGACCACATTTCACCTTTTTACTGTAGTAAACACATCTTTTACAAAAGACACACAATTAACTTTTTTTTTTCCTTGTTTGAAGAAATCTTGAAAATCTACCAAAGAAATTACCACACACAAGAATATAACAAAACAAGCTAAAACAGAAATACATAGAGCCAAGCCCAAGTTATATAACGTCACAAATAAAAAAGCTCAAATTAATATTTAAAATAATTATTAGTCATGTAAACCTTCAATAATTCATATTATGGCCAACCTAGGTATAGAGTGAAATATCGGTTTATAGATTAAGTTTCATTTAACTGTGTGTCCCATTTTTATATTGTTATATACTTTTGAAGTTGTCAAATTTCAAGTTGCGATGTTAATAGATTAGACAATTCACGCCAAGCTTCAGTTGTGCAATTTTACTGATATAGCCAAGAGGTAATTTCAATCGATTCTCCTTATTGTTGCGAGTGTAATGATAGTAACTAACTAATAAAGTGCCAATATTTTTGGCATCTATTATAAAAAAGGGTCAACTGTAGTTTATCGGTTTTGGTGCACAAGCCCCCAAATATTTTTAGTGAATAAGTTGGGTTTTTAGTGAAAAGTTGGTTTTTTTTAAGTTAGGTTGGTTGGTGTAGCTCATTATTTAGACTTTGGTGTAGCTGATTAGTTTGTGTTTTGTTATCGGAAAATTGATAGTTGTGTTTAGAATTAGAATAAAACGTATTTTATTAACTATAGACCTAATATATCCCATCCTATTAAGTTAAATAATATAATATAGGACTACCTGTCGATATTCTATTTTCATGTAAAATCTGAAGCATTAAGGCCCCGACACAGACTCCATATCCGTAGGTCCGTACTCAAGTGTTTCTGGTCCATAGGATAATCTACTCGCGATTACAGAGTCAATAACTGTAATCGTGTGATAGTTTCAACCAATGAGATAGTAAGAGACTATCCAATCAAAACATTTGCAAGAAAATCGTCTACAGCAAGGAGCATGCGTCAAGCAGTCAGCTGATCATATATTTATAGCTCTATTTTAACTATCAAACTTAAAATAAATACGCCTAAAAATGCAAAACAGATGTAAGAGTATTTTGGATGAAAACAAAACAAGTGCTTTTAATTTTTGATAAAAGGGGTGTTGAACCTACAAAAGCAAAGCCATTATTTCTGAGAACTTTGTATTTCTCAGACAACATTTTCCTAGAAGCCACTCTTCCCGGGGTGTTTAGATTTTTAGAAAAAAATGTTTCTGAAATAGCTCCACATGTAACCATCTTTTCATTATGTATATATGTTTCCATAGCGACGGACCCTCTCACTGCCATTCATTCTTTTATTTCAATGCGCATGCACATATTTACTCGGCTGTGATTGGTAGTCCGTATAAAGTTAAAAGTTAGGCAACCTCTACGGAGTAAGAACTTATGGATAAGGACTTTGTGGACAGAGCAATATGATACTGTGGCATCAATTTATTACGGACCTACGGATATGAAGTCTGTGTCAGGGCCTTTATTCTGCGCTAGATAATTCTTATAATTTCATATATTTTTTATAAGAAAAATGCTATGGCTTGATATGAAAGAGTTTTAAAAAACTTGAACTGTGGTAGCCATATTTATTTTTATATTTAAATATAAACCAGAGATTTTATCAATAATTACATAGTGAAGCACGGCTAAGCTACTTACCATTGCCCCTTTGACTTCAGCAGATGCATCGTTATACTCCAAGAAATCCATTTAAATTACCGCATTAAACGGAAAGATTAATATACTATTAAAGCATATATAGGCCAATGATTTCTATAACTACTGTTAAGTACTTTATTTTTCAATTGGAGGAGAAATGTAATACTGGAATTGGACTAACGGTGAGAATCCCGGTAGTAAAAAAGCGCGACTCATTTATTAACTTCTATACGTGCGGTGTTGCCAAGTCTATAATCTCTAGCGATAGTACATGTATCTGAAATGGATTGTGTTTTAACCGGTAGGATACTACTTTCTGACATTATATTGATAAGAAATGCAATTTTCATTAAAAAAATAGTAAAATTTGTTACTAAATAGCAAAGCCCGCAGGATATTACTTTTATAAAATATCCTAAATTTGGATTGTACATGTGGTGAAATTATATCAATTGTATCCAGATTATACGGTTGGCAAAACTGTATACGTGGCTTCCGGAATCCGGACGCTGATAAGCTTGATGTTTTGGTCATAGCCTTTAGTTGTTAAAACCTAATCTAGATATCGCTAGTATTTTTAATGGCGTTAGATATAATATAGGAACGCTAGATTGATTCAAGGCTTGTCTATAAGATAGGTAAGAACACGGCAATATATTTTGAATTTTAATCATTCTAAAATAATTGCGACTATATTTTCATATATACCAATAATTCTCTACCAAAGACTCAGTATTTATAGATGTTGAAGTATAGGTAAATTTATATAACAGCGAATATAAATGTAGTGACATATGTGGTGCGCAGGACTGAGAAGAGGCAGTAGTAATATGATTGTTGCTGCGCACATACGCTTTCGTTGTCTCTTGTACGGGTATAGTTTGCTTGTTCGTAATCTGTATTAATGTTTATTTCTGATTATTAATAAACATATTAAACTGCTAATTAGATATTCTCAATTGGTCTACAACCTCTTAACATAAATCTTTTCTCGTTATAATTCAACAATATATGCATTTTTTCAATAAACAGAATAATATCAATTTTGAGGTCTAAAGTCTTTCATATAATCTCAACTAAATTTATAAGAGTATTTCTTACCTAGAAATTCATAACTTTTTCCTTAAGGTGGTTTATTTAAAGGGTCAAGCATAATAATACATCCTTACACCCGTAGGCATTAGCTGAGTAAATTTTTAAGTAAACCCGAAACCAAGAGAAAGTTTTTCGTTCCCCAAAGAAATATAGTGGGATTTTTATTCAAAAGATGAATGCAGGTGTTCTTTCTCATAATGAAAGTTATGCTTGGAGCTTATAGGGTTCAGATGTGAATTAGTAAATGTATAAAAAATTTATTACCTCATAAATTCCCCTTTTTGTCCTACATATATATATATATATATATACATATATATATGCTCGGAGATTAAGTAGGCTAATTGCATTATAAAGTTTTGAATAAAAATGTAAGTGCACATTACCATGTTAATTGAAACGATGCAATAATAATTGTTCTAGGTGATAATGTTTTTAATTTTCAGTAGAATATTCCAATTATTTCAAGATTTCTTTCTAGAGCAATAACTAACCAACAAGATAATATTGTTTTTATTAATTGCTGAAATATCATGGTTACATTTAAAGTGATCATAATGTTTTGCTTAATGATCAAATGAATTAGTTTTTAGTTGTTGTTGAACAATAAGCAATGAAAATACTGCTAACATCTCCAATTTAAAAGTTTATTTGAAAAAAAATTTAGCTTTCATTTCAGCTTCTAAATAATATTCACCATATTTCTGTATCAACTTCTTTAATATTTTTCAACAGAACTATTTTTAACTATCCATGAACAACACCACTGAAGTTTCAATACTATTATTCATACCTCTATACGCTGCTACATTGATTTCCTTTGATTTTTTTTTTAATTGTTGGGTTGACGTGACAATAGTTTTTTTAGGAAGAAATAAACAACGGACGCTCTGGTTTTTTCTGAATAGAAAAACTAGTTTTGGTGCGAGCTTAAAGTTCAATGTAATTTTATTTTTCTTAATAATTTCTACCGATAACCAGTGTTGATTGAAGTCCGAACTGCTGGGCATCAAAATTAATACAAATCTCGTCTACACTAGCTGTCAGAAGTGAGAGGTATTCATATTTTAAAAAAGGGGATGGTGAATCCGGCTGATTGGTCAAGTCTTTTCATCAAGAAAGGAAATTGAAGGTAGATTTATACCTGTGAGAATTTTCTATTTACTAGCATCAGACTCAAGGGCTGCAGCTACGCATACATCTTTTGGTTTATTAAGATTTTTTTTTTTTAGCTAAATAAGGTGGCAAGAGGACTGACACACCAACTCCTTTAACGCTATTAACCACTGTTTATTGGTATTGGTAGGGTATCGTACAAATCAACTGGTAAAATTAAGATCAATATTTGCGTTATTTTTCTAATTGAATAGTCATATCTAAGGAACTGAATCTCATAATAATATGTAACTTATTTTTAAGACCTTAAAACTGTATCATTAGAATTATGAATTATTTTGGCGTCAAATAGGTAGGACTTTTTTTTTTGTTAGTAAAGTTAAAATTTTGTGAAAACTAATGAAGTTATAATTTTCTTCTTATACCAACACAACCTATTACATTGCCTCATACCTCTGGGTAACCTACCCCAATTTTTAGGTATGCAATTTCAGTATCAATCAAAGGATCTAGTTTTCTTCTGTCAGAACAAGGACCGTAAAGCACCGTGGTGATTCTCTAACAGGTAAGTCACAATGGTAATTCCTTTAATCTCGTCCCGGTTATACTAGAATTTCAGAAGTACCAACCTAAGCATTCTACCACGAATACCTTGAGAGGTGGAGTCTCATTTAGGTGCTCTACCGATTGAGCAGCTCGTGAGGGTAGAGGGAGTATTTTTATTACAGTTGGCGCTTACAACGTAGGGCTCGATATGTGTTGGGGTGGTATTTTTGTTTCTCTGTGTTGTCCAGATTGATTGAGGAAGATTGTTCGGGTTACTTGGGATTAGAAGAGGAGGTTACTACCTTCGCAGTTGTGTTAGCATGCATTCCGGGGTAGAAGCAACAAGAGTGGAAATGGACGCGCAGGGAAATGTGGTTTAGAGTGTGTGTGAAAGATCCTTTCCCCTTAGCATTAGTGACAGTCATCACTCCTGACGCGGAAATATACATTGTTCCAGACGACCACGCCCCACATGACATGTCCACCCTCACTATGACTAACGAAGAGGATGACAACCCTAACATCCCCACTGCTGAACTGCAGACAGTGACCCCAGTGTCCACATCTGTGCAACTCCCTAAGGACTTTATGAAGGTGATGCAAGTGATGTTTGGTCGACTGGAGAGTAAGATGGTCTCCGTCCAGAGTCAACAGAAAGAAATGGTAGCTGGACAAGCTCAACTTAGGGAAGAGCTGAAGAAGGATTTCTCTTCCGAACTCAGAGTACTTGCGGAGGGTCAGAGGCAGCTCAGGGAGGATTTCAACACGAGCCAAGAGCAATTGAAGGAGATGGTGTCTGGTCAGATTAGATTGAAGGAACGGATGACCAACCTGACCATCAACACCGAAGTTCAGGTGAAGACTCTAGTAGGGTACCTGGAGGACACTTTCCGGGAAGAACTAATGACCGAACGAGAAAAGACCATGGGAAAGGTCCAACCCTTGGTCCGCTCATCATAGGAGACGTTCTCTCGCTGTCTGAGTTGAGGGACCTTGACCGTCAGCCTAAGGACTATAGAGACGCTACTAAAAGAAGGGCTGAGCTCCCTGAGACAGGAGGGACACACCCAACGACTACTGCAGGACCGTATCATTGGGGTGTTGAGGTCGGATCTTTCCACCCTCACTACCGGCAGCCAAGACTTGGTTCGAGCCCAAGCTAGGTTGGAGATACAGACTCGGGATAGCACCGAGGCTATACAGAACATACACAACCAGGTTAAGGACTTGACGGGACAGGTGTTAGAAGTAGGTCAGACTACACTGAGCACCATAACCACCCCTCTGCTCTCACTATTGGGTGGGCATTCGTTAGAGGGACGCATCCCCAAGTTTCACCGGGGGAATCATAAGAATCCGGTGGTGCACCTCAATGTACTCGAGGAACTGTTTGACGGGCACCACCTCTCCGAAAAGGAGAAGGTGAGGTTAGCTGGCAATTCTTTTGGGGAGGAAACGCCATACCGTGGCTGTTGGTGTGCAAAGACGGTATCACCGGATGGACGGATTTCCGCACAGTTCCTGGGGATGTTTTGGTCTGCCAAGACGCAGGGTCATCTTAGGGTCAAACTGCATGCGTCCCGGTATTATGAGCAGGGAGGTTCTTTGGAGGCCTACTTAGCGGAGATTTACACTAAAATTCGCAATTTCGAATCAACAATAACGGACACTGAGATAATCCATATGGTGATTCAACAACTGCCATTGAATCTTATAGAACTTCTAGTCAGCAATAATTTTGCTACTTTGAAGGCGTTCCGGGCCGGATTACTGAGGTTGGATACCTTAGAGAATGATCGTAGGAGGAGTCGTCAGTCCACTTCCATGTCAGACCAAAAGGGCAATAACGGGGAAACCTGGGATTCAGGTATACAACCGCACTCAGGGGGTTATCACCAAGAAGTACAACATCCTCCAGGGAGTTTGAACCACAGATTTAATCACATGGGTAGGCAAGGAGGTAATAACTCCCCACGCTATCAGAACCAAGGACAAAGGAAGAACGACTACATCCCATACCGACACCGTAGTAGGAACTACCAACGCAACGACCGAGGTGGTGGCAATTCCTACAGAAACATGGATAGAGGGCCGTTGCCAAGCAATTTGAACCCTGACGCAAGTGATTGGCGACCCCACAGGGATTCCGGACTCCAAGACCGACGCCACCACTACCACGATGGAAGGGACAGCCCCTATAACCGTATTAATAACCGACCGCGCACCAACAACAATTCCGAGGTGATGTCCAAAATGGTACTTACAGACCCCATCCACATGACTCGCAGAGTTACAATCTGTATCCTAAATCATGCGGGGTTAACGTCATGAGGGAGAAAAACGGGCAGCCTGTGGCATAGATTTCCTGGCCGAGTCACAGGTCTTGCAAACGCCAGGAACGACCACTGCGATGGATAAGATCTTGTTGAAAAGTATTCCATATTTGGCACAAAGTGTCGGATGGGGCATCATCCCAGCCAATCTTCAGATCCCACAGGGTTTGAATCAACATTTTTGCAAACAGTGTGGTGGGCGATACCAAGCCTAAAGGATAAAAAAATTCGAGTCACTGTATAAAGGACAGCTCTTTTCGTGCAGTCACATGGTATCACATTTACACTATAGGTGAATACATCCAAGCTCGGTATCCTCTGCATGCCTAAGATTTTTAGACCAATGTTAGAAGAGTTATCCCCATCAAATTCGTTCACTTGATTAACTTGATATTCAATAGGAATGGCATGAAGGAGATTTGAACTGTTACTTGACCACTTGCGCAATTCAAATTCACAATTTAAGGGGAAAAACTCACTAATTGATGATAAAGAAGTTTTGCTTGTTCGACGGTAGGTGCTCCGATAGCTACATCATCCACATATATATATCATTCTCTGCGACCTGGGACGCCAGAGGGAACCGATCTTGTTCATCTATGACCAGTTGCTTAACAACTCGAAGTGCCAAGTATGGCGATGACTTCACTCTAAAGGCTACCGTATCAAGTTGATAGGTCTTCAGAGGTTCTGTTTTGGAAAATCGACAAAGAATTTTCTGAAAGGATCGATGTTAAGGGTGAACCCTTATTTGCCTATACATTTGTCGTATATCAGCGGTAAGGGCAATGGGATGCAAACGTAAGTTTAAAAGTATCTGAAAAATATCCTATTGAAGTTTAGGTACAGTAAGGTGAGCATCATTCAAAGAAATCCCTAAAGTGGACTTTATACTAGCATCAAAAACTACTCTCAATTTGGTCGTTGTACTCTCAGGTTTCAGGACACAGTGACGTGGAATATAATATGAGAACGACTTTGAATCAATGATAGGGGACAAGGACATGTGTTTTTGATTTAAATAATCTTCCATGAAGGCATGGTATGCCTTACGCATTTCAGGGTTGCATTCTAACCTTTTCTCAAGTGTATAATATCTCTTTTATGCTTTGGACTTCGTTTCTCCCAAGTCAGCATGGGCCGTGTTGGAATGGCCGTGCAACTGAATATCGACCATAGCCTTCTCTTTTAACACTTTGACAGAATATGTCTTCACAGCGAGTCTCTTATAGACTATACATATGTTTTTCTGTAGGAATCTCCTCCAATAACCAAAACTGTTGAAGGACACTATCTAATTGTGGATCCAACAAGGCACAAAAGGTTTTGGCTGCTGTGGACTGAGTGAGATACATTTTGCCCATAACTAGCCATCCGAAACATGAGCTTAGGGCCACAGGTGTGTCTGGCTGACCAAATATTTTCCTCCCATCAATCATATATGGATAGAATTCCGCCCCCATTAGACCATCCACTTCACCTGGTTGATAAAAGTGGTAATCTGCTAGAGTCAGACCCTCCAAGTGGGGCCATGTTTTTGGTAGTACTTGAAGTTGATCTGTGATCTTGTCAACAATTAAAGCAGAGATATGAAATCTAGGCTTGTCTAAGAATCTGGGTTGAAGTGTGAACGAAGTAGTGCCATGAATTGGGAGCAGTGATTTCCCAATTCCATTAACCGAGCCTTTCAAGCGATGACGAGATAAACCTAACCTTTTAACACAAGACTCAGTGATGAAGTTTGCCTGGCTAGCTGAGTCTACTAAGAATCTAACCTCTTGCAGGTTTCCCGATGAATCCGTTACATGTAGCAACGCTGAAGATAGCAACACCGTAGACTTAAGGGATGTAGAAACTGCTGACAATACTGTGGAAGCTGTACACGCTGTAAGCCTATAAACTGCTTCTTCAACATTAGGTGGGGGGTGACATCAACATTAGGCTTAGCTTTCACTGTACGGTTTTCAAAATAGAGCAATGAGTGGTGTTTGATGGCAACATGTTAGCACTGAACCACAAGATGCCGCCTTATGCGAGCCACTTAAACAATTAAAGCAGAGTTGCTTATGTTTTACAAATTCAAATCTTACGTCAGGAGTTAGTTTTAGAAATGTTTCACAACGATATAAGTTATGGGACTGTTTGCTGTTTATACATAGTCTTGAGCCTCCAGAAGTATTTCCATCTGTTCTTTTGTCTTGATATTCTTGGGGAGGTAGCTTGGATCCTGCTGCCCCCTTTGATCCAACTACAAGCGAATGAACCCCTCGTTGACGACTTCTATTTGGGTAGGTGGGTAGCTTGCCTTGGCCTATACCTACACCTGAAGGGGTTAGTGCCTCTTCAATCTGACATCGTTTTTCAAGGAAATGTAGAAACTCGTTGGGAAAGGCACTGTCCTGTGAAGTTATTTCACACTGCCTTTTGGACGAAGGATCTAGTTTGAGAATGACAATGAAAATTAACAATGTGTTCCATTGATCTACAGACAGATTTTGGATACGTAGTGCTCCCAAGTTTTCGTTGATTGTGGTTTTTAATTTTATCAAGTGAGTCGGTGAGTGCTTCACAATGCTAGGAAAATGAACCAGTTTGTCGAGATGAAAATTACAAATAACTTTCGGGTTGTTTTATCTGGCCTTGAATACATACATTGCTGCAGGAAAATCCACTTTGCCGTAGGTGAGGTTTTTAACTAACGATAGTGCTTCATCATGAAGATGAGACTTGAGGATGGTAAATCTAATATCAGGATACTCATTGTTACACTCGACTAAATGGTGAAACAGAGAATAGCATTCAGAAATGTTGCCACCGAAACTAGGCAATTCAATGGGAGGTAACACAATCTTATTAGGGCCTGGAAGACTAGCAGGAACAGGGCGGGGTGGTAACACTACTTTCTCACTATAGGCTTGAACAGTAGTGACTCTGGGAACAGCTGGTTATAAAGAGAGACGAAGGAAAAGTAGGCCAACATAAATTCCTGCTGCTCTTTTACCTTATCACTTTCAGTATGTTTACCCTTTGCCAGGTAACTATCCAGCTCCACAATGGAATTTCCAAACTTTTCCCGCGTACCTGTGAGCTCTTGTGGGAACTATTGTATCAACTGTAGCCGCAGGGGATCTGAAGGATTGTATTGAGCTTCTTTCACCTTATCAAACATCATGCGCATGAGGTTCAAAGATGCCGTGATCTTATTTTCGTAGACCCCAGCCATGATTTTAATTTAAAGAACAATGAAAAAACGGCAAATAAACAAGGCTGTGAAAAACCAAACATAAAATATTACCATACACACTCCGTTCGAGAACAAAAACAAAGCGAAATATTCACGTAAACAAAGTATAATCGATGGTAAACGGCAAGCGATAGATTGCGAGAGAAAGATCGATATATCAAAAAAGCAATAAACTGCGAGATAGAGAGAGATCGATGAATATTGAACGTATAGTTCAGGCAAGAAGGCCGAGAAATGACCTCACAAGTTCCGCACAACAACGTAGGAAAAGCAACAAAGTTAAGATACAAATATAGAAAGCAAATCACAAGAATTATCAATAATTTTACAAAAAAAAAAACAATTTCCTTGAACCACAAGAAACCCAACAACAACAAAGAAACAACTTCAAACAGAAAACAATTTCATAATGAAATTAGACAAAGCATGCGAGCAAAAGAGCGGGAAAATGACCGAGATGGCGCAAACGACTGGAAAACGAAACAAAAGATTCACAGCATCCGTCCCGGTATGACCAAAATGTTCTTTCCAGTCGACAAACGATTAAAATAACCATTGAAAACAAGGAAAGTGGACTGTATTCGATATAAAATTGTGATAGGAATTGCTTACCTTGACCAAATGAGGTTCGCCGACAATGGAGGCCTACCTTGTGGGTTGCTGAGTTCAGAGTAGGAAGGAATGGGGAAACAAGGGGGTTGACTTAGCGGCGTCTTTACAACTCTTGTTGTTTCTTGATAAAGAAGGCCACTTTAGGGCCTGTAACACCCTACTCACACTCGGACATCGATTTGTGCATAAATTATTGCACCCATTCTGGCAAACACCCTATGTGTCCTGACTACGGCGCTCAACTGAAATGCTCTCCCACAAAACAAACGACCTTTCTTCCCCCTGCCCATCAACACTCAAAAACGGCGGGAAAACGTCCGAAGAATAAACTATAAATACAAAACCAATATTTATAAAGCATTATTTAAAAAAAAATACTATGTTAAACAAATTACTACACAAAAGCTATATTAGAATATTAAATCTATACAGTTCAAAGACTGAATAAAATGGCGACACGCGGCAGTTGGCCTAAAAAATGAAACCTAAAGTCATTTGGCCTAAAAATGATTGATAAAATATTTTTATGTAACTGAACACTTAACCTTTTAATTTGAGAGTTATGTTCGATATTATTGATTTAAATGCGAATTAAATATAGCAACTTTCCAATAATAAATAAATGTTCCCCAGTCCAGGCAATCTCAAACTAGATGCGTTTTGACCAACATGGCTTAGCTTTATGATTAGTTATGTTTTTTGATGCCTACCTTTACACATTTGAGAATAATTACTACAAAGGGCTTAAAATTAATTTTTTTTTCTTAATAATCATCTGTATCACCTGGTTTCCCCCCGACACACATAACCATGTATTTTGTGGTTAAAGGTATTTTATTTATCTCACTGTTGCACTTAGTTCAGGGTTTTGTGTGAGTCTTGTTTTAGCACAGTGCCTCACTACCATTTTTTGATTATACGCATACGAGTAATTTTACTTGCCTATATTGTTGTTCACACAGTTATTTGCCGATACATTATTAATTTGTTCTTATTTTAATGTTATTGGTTTCGCGAGTTTCTCATATGAATGTGGATATCTCGTTGTCCAAAGGAAAGTCAACTCTGAATGTATGACTAATTCAATGGCTCACAAACACCCCTTATCACACAGCAATGGACCTGGTCAACAATATTCTGACCATGTGAAGGGTTTGGTCCAAAAATTAACTGGCTTGAGTCAGGGTCAATCATCGACGACCTCAGTCTGTAGCATCGTCCATAAAATAAAATTTGAGAAACCGTATATTAGTCTGTTGTTCCACCCCTTGGTGTGTTGATAATTAACACGAGGTGGGAGGTTATTTTTTTATCCTTCGCCATTTCAACAATCTCGTGTAACTATAAACTCATGTTAAGTTGAGAGCAACAGGACAAACTTGGTCTGCGATTCACCAACAAATATAACAATTTCATTTGATTTAACTCCAACGATAACGTTCACGTTTTCACTGAAACTCCTGTTTCATTTCATAGCATTTGTTCAAGGCCAAGTCATGCCAATGAAACATAAAGAACTACTTGTCCCGGTAAAACTAGTGTTATTTAACTCAAAATGTGAATGTTAAACCATAAACATAACCAAATACATCTCTATTTCCTACATTCTCCCATTGATGGATCATACTGGTCGATGCGTAATGAAGCGAAGGAATTGACTTTGTATAATAGTAGTAGTAGTAATTTTGACAATCCAGACTTACCAACTTTTGATGATAAAATCAAATACCCCCACAAAGTTGAAATACTTATGTTGAGTGAAACAAAAAGCATGGAAATTTTTATTTATTGTTAACCCTGAATCCTAACAGCCGTCCTAGACTCCAAACAAATTATTTTTATTTATCTTTTATTGAGGTAAGACAAACTCAGAACAGGAAAATTTCTATGAGCGAGAGCGAAAGGACCTAACAATTTTGCCAAGAATGGTATTTTTCACATATTTTCCAGTCTTCGTATGGATGCCACAATCAGCATTGGACAGAGGGCTTTACCTTTGCTCTGAAGGAAGTTGTGCTATGGATTTTTATTTCCCAAGAAAAGTCCGTCAACCCCAACTGGGCTTGAACCAACAAACATTGGTGCCTTAGGCAAACAGTTTACCTCAAGACCACTGCAGTAAACACAAACTATCCTATTACTTCGTTCCACTATAGCTATATATATAATAAGTAGAACACACATTTTGTTGTATTATTGATTCATCCTAAGCTGAGACCTGATGTATACAAAGCCAAGAAAAGTCTATGCTCTGATTTGCTACTGAACAGACTTTCTATGACATCCATTCACTAAATTGACCCTTGTAAGTTTTGTATTAAACTTGGTTTAAAATAACATTAGAAAATTAATATAACTAGAACTATCCTGTTTGATTTAGAAATTATACTATAAGCTTTGCTAGTGCTATCTGAATACCAACAAACTTCTGACTCAACCCTGGGAGAACCCAAGGTACATTCCTTATTACATGCTAATGTCAAATCACCAACGGTCAGTCGGCAGTTCATCTCGGCAGCATTGAGTGACGGTTGAGAGTGTTGAGTGATTTCCATCTATATATGGTGTTAGTTGAGTCTGGCCAGAGTTTTGTAAAACATAGGTCGAGAAATTTAAAAGCATTAAAAAATGGAAAAATTCATAATGACTTACTTAGCTATGGTAAAGAATACACATTGTAACACCTGTTTAAAATATTGCTCTGGTCTTGAACCAATCGTGTAGGTCCTTCGTGTTGTGATTGTTGAGAGTTGTTTACTTCAGGTCTCAGGTTAGGATGAATCAATAATAATGTTTATTTGATTAATAACATTCATTATAAATGATACATTTGCTCATATTATACCATTTGATTGATGAAATAGATTCAAAACTAACTATCACCTCAGGCTTTACATTTAATACATTTGATTGTTTCATTTTAGATTTCAGTTATATTGGTTCATTTATTGATCTTTTTTGATCTGAATTTTTATTTATTACATGTGGATGTATTACTATGAATTAGTATGTATCAAACCACCGCGGGTTTTACTATGGCTAACCTAAATCAACAAACAATTTATAAATAGATAGTTAATGACATAAACCTTTTCTTGATATTAAAAAACATACCATATGCTACAAAATCAAAAATCTCAATACCTAGTTTGTTATAATAATACTAATGTTACTTGCTAACTGTTTCAATGTCTAATTTTGAAAAAACAAAACAAAAACACCGTTACTTGTTCATAACTACTATAAATATTTTTTGTTTTTTTTTGTTTAAAGGCCCAATGTGTTGCAACATTATTTATATATCTTTGCTTTGGCCGACAAGATATGAAAAGATTAACAAATCTGTGATAAAATATATTTATGATGTGTATTCATAATTATATTGAAGACGTATATGTGAAAAAAGTACCTAGATTGTTAAGTTTGAAAAAGTTGTTTAAAGAAATTGACATGAAAGTATATTTCAAGTTTTTACCCATAAAAAAACAAACATATTTTTATCCACTTGAGATTTTTTTAAACTATTCAATTTGAAAATTGTTCAATACTTTGCTTAATTTTTCCGGATTCAATCATACATGTTCTTATAAAATTGTGTTTGAAATATAACTAATCTTTAGAATGTAGACAGATCAGGATGTTTTTTTTCTAATGAGGACAGTATGAATAATTTTTGCAAATAAATAATATAGATGCAGAAAAACTGTAGATATTGTATTAATTTTAACTTGCCACCTATAACAAAAAAAACATATTCTTTCCTTATTTGATTATTTATTTACTTAAATACTTGTGTTTTCTTTGTCTAGAATCAATAATAACATAGGTATTAGAATTACTCTTAACATTAAACACTTAATACAAATATTTCACATCTACTTATTTATTTATGAAGAAATTTAAAAAAGTTTGTCGGTAATATTCATCTTTTATTGAATGCTTTTCACGCAAATAGCACATGTACTTTCACTGTAATAAATGAATAAGGCGGTAACTGTTTGGCTTGAAGCCCTTATTAGAAAATATTACTTATTCTGTCTTTGTGCTGAATGAATAGGAAGGTGTCTTTTTAAATCACCCATAACCTTGAAGCTCTTACCACAAACATCACACTTATACTTTCTTTGTTCTGAATGAATAAGAAGGTGACCATTTAAATTACTCTTCACCTTGAAGCTCTTATCACAAACATCACACTTATACTTTCTTTGATCTGAATGAAAAAGAAGGTGATCGTTTAAGTTAATCTTCCTCTTGAAGTTCTTAGAACAAACATTACACTTGTACTTTCTTTGTTCTGAATGAATAAGAAGGTGACTGATTAAATTACTCTTCACATTGAAGCTCTTATCACAAACATCACATTTATACTTTCTTTGATTTGAATGTATAAGAAGGTGAGTGTATAAAGAACTCTTCACCTTGAAGCATTTAGCACAAACATCACACTTATACTTTCTTTGTTCTGAATGAATAAGAAGGTGATTGTTTAAAAGAATCTTCACCTTGAAGTTCTTATCACAAACACCACACTTATACTTTCTTTGATCTGAATGAATAAGAAGGTGTCTTTTTAAACTACCCCTTGACTTGAAGCCTTTATCACAAACATCACACTTATACTTTCTTTGTTCTACATGAATAAGAAGGTGACTGTTTAAATTACTCTTCTCCTTGAAGCTCTTAACACAAACACCACACTTATACTTTCTTTGATCTGAATGAATAAGAAGGTGTCTGTTTAAATTACACTTTAACTTGAAACTCTTGACACAAACATCACACTTATACTTTCTTTGTTCTGAATGACTATGAAGGTGACTGTTTAAATTACCCTTCACCTTGAAGCTCTTAGCACAAACATCACACTTATACTTTCTTTGTTTTGAATGAATAAGAAGGTGTTTGTTTAAACTACTCTTCACCTTGAAGCTTTTAGCACAAACATCACATTTATACTGTCTTTGTTCTGAATGAATAAGAAGGTGAATGTTTATATGACTCTTCCTTTTGAAGCTCTTAGCACAAACATCACACTTATACTTTCTTTGTTCTGAATGAATAGGAAGGTGATTGTGTAGAGAATGCTTCACCTTGAAGCTCTTATCACAAATATCACACTTATACTTTCTTTGCTCTGAATGATTGAGAAGGTGACTTTTAAAATTACACTTCCACTTGAAGCTCTTAGAACAAACATTACACTTATACTGTCTTTGTTCTGAATGAATAAGAAGGTGACTGTTTAAACTACTCTTCACCTTGAAGCTCTTAGCACAAACATTACACTTATACTTTCTTTGTTCTGAATGAATAATAAGGTGATTGTTTAAATTACTCTTCACCTTAAAGCTTTTAGCACAAATATCACACTTATACTTTCTTTGCTCTGAATGACTGAGAAGGTGACTGTTTAAACTACTCTTCTCTCTTGAAGCATTTAGCACAAACATCACACTTATACTTTCTTTGTTCTGAATGAACAAGAACGTGATTGTTTAAATGACTCTTCCTCACGAAGCTCTTAGCACAAACATTACACTTATAATTTCTTTGTATAGTGTAGATAAGATTTTGCTTTGTATTATTGTGTTTACTATTGGAATCTTTAAAATCACACACTTTTTTAAACAAATTTACATGTTTCTTCTCAATTATATCTAGACCATATCTTGTACTTTTTTCACCAAGTGCAGAATCATTTGGAAAAATATTCTCCTTTTTACCCATTAAATTACAATTTCTTTTTTCCTCTTTGTGAATTAAATGTTTATCTAAATTAGAATATTTGCATGGTAGCGAAACATCGTTAACTTGTGATGGTAAGTCTAGAGTGGAAGGTGTTAATTCAGTCTGTAAAGAAATTGGAAATAAAAATTATAGATTAGTCTAAATATTTATTAAATAATAACATATGTATTGATTTTTAAGTCCTAAAAGTCTAATTTAGTAGCTACCAAATTAACATTATCATCAATATTAAGAGGGAAAATAAAAACCTAACTAAAGTAAAAATAAAAAAAATACAACTAGAATAATCAATGGAATTAGGTCAATGCTCCTTGAAGTAATTTGTGGTATTTATCAGGATGAAATTCTAAAGCTAAGAAATGTCACTCTACAACAGAGCTATGTGCCACAATATTATGTTCCAGAACATGAAGTAGAAATGGTGATATCCATTAAGTCTAAAGATGTAAGTCCTTCGCGTTGTGATTGTTGAGAGTTGTTTACTTTAATTCTCAGGTTAGGATGAATCAATAATAATGTTTATTTAATTAATAAAATTCATTATAAATGATAAATTTGCTCATATTATACCATTTGTGTGATGAAAGAGATTCAAATATAATTATCAACTCAGGCTTTACATTTAATACATACAATCACCAAAAACAAGCATAGCAATTTTGAATACCAAAATTTACAGAAAACCCACGCATACAGATGCAATCATCCCCAATGATTCTAATCACCCCACAATCCATACAAGAGCTGCTTTAAACAGTCTTATATACAGTCACAACTTACCAGCAAATCCTATCTCAACAATTCTAATGAAAATTCAGAAATTAAGACCAGATGGATCAAATTCAACTACACTGGAAAACAAATTAATAGAACCATAAACATTTTCAAAAAACATAAAACTAAAGGTTGCCTTTAGTGCCAATAATAACATCAAAAAATATATCAACAACTACCAACTTAAACAAAACCAACCAATATGAGAAAATTGGCATATATCAACTCACCTGTGAATGTAATAGTGTATATATAGGAATATCTAGACAGCAAATTTCAACCAGGTTTTCTGAACACCTCAAACAGTCTGGACATCAACCGATCCCGATGAACAAAAGTATGAAACTAATTTACAACCCCTCAAAAGGCACAACTATTAACACAGCTGAAAATATCTTCATTCAAACTGGTTTATTAAAACAAAAATGTATTAAGTGAACAAACAAATTTCGAAAATCAGATACTTATCAAACCCTCAAAAAAAAACCAATGTTATCTGCACCCGCCCATCCGTCTATAGTAGTAAATGACCTGTTCAGGCTAGTCTTGAGAAGATTTTCACTCTATATATCACTTCCTTTTTGTCATTCTCGTTTTCTAATCCTTATAGCAAATTTATTATAGTAAAGTTCAAAGTTTATCTATCTACTATCGCATCTCATAATAACTCAGTACACAATATAAACCTATACATATAATATCTATGACTTTGTAGCATAATCGTTCCAGAATGTATCTTTTCTCACTTCTCACTTTATATATACACCTTCATTTTAATTTCATATATATTTCCTTTCTTAAACAACATGGAACAATCAACTATATAGCTTTTAACTCTGATTTGGGCCCCTAAATTTGAAACGTGTGAGTAGCGATTCACTAGAGCATTTCTTTTATCTCGCACACAATCTCGCAAACCCATAATTTTTAAACTTCTACGCTGTGAAAACTGACGTCACACGAACGAATAGCGAGCGGATTCTACTCGACAGCCTCCCACCGTGCGAGACAGGCCTTGTCTATTGAGTAGAGCGTAACATAACATAATGGATTCCATCCCCTTCTTCGGTTGCAACCTTCCGAGAGTGATTTTGTTGAAATAAACCTACCATTGTACAAAATAGGTTAACAGAAGAATAAAATATGATTGCTTTGTACACTTTATTCAATCCTTTGATAAAAATATTTGTTCAGGGGAAAATATAATTATAGATTTTAACTTTGTTTTTAAATTTATTTAACTGTCAATTTGGCAGAGTCGGTAGAGTGACATCCAGAGTTCGTATGTTCAAATCCTGTCATCTCCATTTTTTTTTTTTTTAATTTTTCAGACTTTAAACTATGTAGATGATTATTTAAAAATTAAATTAATGGGTTTTATGACATAAAAATGTACACATTTAAAAATAAGCCTAGGCAAGCTAGTTATTATTCACATGGTAAGGCATTTTTATGTTTTAAAAATAGTTGCAAAAATAAAATAAATTTTACAAATTATTATTATTATATTATTATTATAATATTATTATTATATTATTATATTATTATTATTATTATATTATTATAATATTATTATTATATTATTATTATATTATTATTATTATATTATTATTATATTATTATTATTATTATATTATTATTATATTATTATTATTATAATATTATTATTATAATATTATTATTATAATATTATTATTATAATATTATTATTATAATATTATTATTATAATAATATTATTATTATATTATTATTATAATATTATTATTATATTATTATTATAATAATATTATTATAATAATATTATTATAATAATATTATTATAATATTATTATTTATTATTATTATTATTATTATTATTATTATTATTATTAGTAATATTATTATTATTATTATTATTATTATTATTATTATTATTTATTAGCACCGCGTCTTACTAGCCGTTCGGGTTATACGCACTTACGCTAATGTGCAATGGTAGGGTGATTATGAGATGAAATGGAAGACCTACAGTTTTACGTGGAATCCGAACCACGGTGGAGACCTGGCATTCCTCACATTCACAAGTTGTGATTGATACACATCTTGTCAGAGGTGAAGGAAGGGTTTGTAAATCATATAAATCTGTGCCGGGACCGGGGATTGAACCCCGGACTCTCAGCACAGAAGTCTGACACCTTACCCCTAGACCAACAAATTTTAATTATTAGCAAGTGATTTAAATTCAGACAAAAAATTAAGATATTGTAATCTGAGTGGGATCAATCTCGTGAATATCTGCGTTTCAGAAAGCATGCTATCAAGTGTGCTAAAGTGGATATTGATTGAGTGGACGGTTTAAATTCTATTTATATAGCATGAAAAAATTTTGAGACAAAGAGCTTAGATGCATACAACTGGAAGATGGTTTGCCCATAAAACTAAACAAATCATTTTTCATGATGCCTTCAATACAATAATAGTGTTACATATCTTGTATAATGGTGTGTTGTGGCATCTCATCGCCTCAATCCTTTGGCACCCGTCATGGTTTTACAGTGTTGTCGCATTGAAAACTAAGTCGCAAGCAAAACAACACTACACCGACTCGCATGACCGTAGAAACCTTTCAAAATTAGCTCTGTTTTGGTACAGCCTTAAATTTGTTAGTTCATGAGTTGCGAGTATTTGCTTAATCTTTCCGGATTTAATCATACAGGTAACTTATAAAATTGTGTCTGGGATAGAATTTTTCTAAAGAGTTCAGGCAGAATAGTTTTTTTTAAATGTTTAGAAGGACAGTATAACTAATTTTTGCAAATAAATAAAATAGATTCAGTAAAAACGCTAAAGAAGGTTTTAATTTTAACTTTTGTCACCTATAACAAAAATACATTTACTTCCTTATTTGATTATTTACCTAAAACTTGTGTTTTCTTTGTCCAAAATGAATAATAACGGAGGTATTAGAATTAATCTTGACATTAAACACTAATACAAATATTACACATCTATTTACTTATTTAGGAAAAAATTTAAAAAGGTGGTTGGTAATATTTATTATTAATAAAAAAATTTCACACAAATAGCACAGCTACATTCACTGTAATGAATGAACAACACGGTGACCGTATGGCTTGAAGCCCTTATTAGAAAATACTACTTATTCTGTCTTTTTGCTGAATGAATAGGAAGGTGTCTTTTTAAATAACCCTTCCTCTTGAAGCTCTTAGCACAAACATCACACTTATATTTTCTTTGTTCTGAATGACTAAGAAGGTGTCTTTTTAAATAACCCTTCCTCTTGAAGCTCTTAGCACAAACATCACACTTATACTTTATTTGTTCATAATGAATAAGAAGGTGATTGTTTAAATGACTCTTCCTCTTGAAGCTCTTAGCACAAACATCACACTTATATTTTCTTTGTTCTGAATGAATAACAAGGTGAAAGTTTAAACTACTCTTCACATTGAAGCTCTTATCACAAACGTCACACTTATACTTTCTTTGATCTGAATGAACAAGAAGGTGTCTGTTTAAATTACACTTTATCTTGAAACTCTTAACACAAACATCACACTTATACTTTCTTTGTTCTGAATGAATTAGAAGGTGAGTGTATAAATTACACTTTATCTTGAAGCTCTTAGCACAAACATCACACTTATACTTTCTTTGTTCTGAATGAATAACAAGGTGAAAGTTTAAACTACTCTTCACATTGAAGCTCTTATCACAAACGTCACACTTATACTTTCTTTGTTCTGAATGAATTAGAAGGTGTTTAATTAAATTACTCTTCTCCTTGAAGCATTTAGCACAAACATCACACTTATACTTTCTTTGTTCTGAATGAACAAGAACGTGATTGTTTAAATGACTCTTCCTCATGAAGCTCTTAGCACAAACATTACACTTATACTTTCTTTGTAGAGTGTAGATAAGATTTTGCTTGGTATTATTGTGTTTACTATTGGAATCTTTAAAATCACACACTTTTTCAAATAAATTTACATGTTTCTTCTCAATTATATCTAGACCAGATCTTGTACTTTTTTCACCAAGTGCAGAATCATTCATAAAAATATTCTCCTTTTTACACATTAAATTACAATTTATTTTTTCTTCTTTGTGAATTAAATGTTTATCTAAATTAGAATATTTGCATGGTAGCGAAACATCATTAACTTGTGATGGTAAGTCTAGAGTGGGAGGTGTTAATTTAGTCTGTAAAGAAATTGGAAATAAAAATTAAACGTTAGTCTAAATATTTATTAAATAATAACATATGTATTGATTTTTAAGTCCTAAAAGTCTAATTTAATAGCTAACAAATTAACATTATCATCAATATTAAGAGGGAAAATAAAAACCTAACTAAAGTGAGAATTAAAAAAATAAAAATACAACTAAAATAATCAATGTAATTAGGTCAATGCTCCTTGAAGTAATTTGTGGTATTTATCAGGATGAAATTCTAATGCTAAGAAATGTCACTCTACCACAGAGCTATGTGCCACAATATTATGTTCCAGAACATGAAGTAGAAATGGTGATATCCATTAAGTCTAAAGATAATTACAGTTTTTTGAGTTTAATGAAAAATAATTTATTGCTGCCCAAAATAAAGCTAGTCCCTGATAAATGTAAAATTTTTAATATATTATAATAACAGTGAATGTTATAAGTTTACATTACACGTCCATGGACTTGTCGAGACCAAACAAGATTTAACTGGTATTTATCTTTGGACAAAGCTAATTGTTCTGAAGAAAGGAAAATAATTTTCCAGGACTTTAGGAATTAATGTTTCAATTGGATTGTGAATAATAAAGAAATAATTTGGAGTGAAGAAAAAATATATAATGTTTATGAAACATTTTTTATGACAAAAAGTTTAAATTAGTCTTAAAAATACTTTTAAATGAATGAATTCTTTTAAAACACAAATGTTAAATATTATACAAATATAATGTGTTTAATTAACCTTGCATTGTCTTTCTACCCATTTAGAGTTAGCACATATTTAAATTAATAGTGTTAAGGATGAAAAAATTTTAATTCAGAAGAAGTGTAGCCATATTTGTGAATAGGAATAGAATGAAACTAGCCATTTAGGAAAAACGCCCTTCAGTATATCTAACTGGGATTCAAACCTTGATCTCCTGTTCATTGTTGGGCTGGACTTACAGAAGAGTGACGCCTTAAACCACGCGGGCACTGAGGCAGGTAAATGATTATAAATTTATGTACAAGATATTTTTGGTATTTTAAAATATATAATAACTTGGGAGCAACAAGACGAACATGGTCTGCGATTCACCCACAAATATAATAATTTCATTTGCCTGAACGTCTACAATAACAATAACGTTCACGTTTTCAATGAAACTCATGTTCCATTTCAGAGCATTTGTTCAAGGCCAAGCCACGCCAACGAAGCCAAAATAAATACTTGTCCTGGAAAAACTAGTGTAATTTAACTCTGATATGAATGTAAAACCATAAAAAAAAACCCAAATACATCTCTATATTTCCTACATTCTCCCATTGGTGGAGTATCCGGGTCAATGTATTATGACGCGAGGGAATGGACTTAGTATAATAATAGAAGTAATAGTCCTTTTGACAATCCAGACATACCAATTTTTTATTATAAAATCAAATACCGCATAAAAGTGCAATCATTATTTTGAGTGAAATAAAACCAGAGAAATGTATATTTCTTGTTAACCCTGAATCCAACGGCCGTCCTAAAATTTAAAAAAAAAAACTATTTTTATTTATCTTTTATTGAGGTATTCAAGACAAACTCAGCACCGGAGAATTTCTATGAGCGAGAGCGAAAGGACCTAACAATTTTGCCAAGAATGGTATTTTTCACATATTTTCCAGGCTTCGTATGGATGCCACAATCAGCATGGGACAGAGGGCTTTTTTACTGCCCAAGAAAAGTCCGTCAACCCTAACTGGGCTTGAACCAACAAACATTGGTTCCTTAGGCAAACAGTTTTCCTCAAGACCACTGCAGTAAACACAAGTACAGAATATACATGGTCATGGCTGTTTAAAATATTACACTGGTGTTGATCCAATCATGTAGGTCCTTCGCGTAGTGATTGTTGAGAGTTGTTTACTTTAGTTCTCAGGTTAGGATGAATCAATAATAATGTTTATTTAATTAATAAAATTTATTATAAATGATAAATTTGCTCATATTATACCATTTGTGTGATGAAAGAGATTCAAATCTAATTATCAACTCAGGTTTTACATTTAATACATTTGATTGTTTCATTTTAGATTTCAGTTATATTGGTTCATTTATTGATCTTTTTTGATCTGAATTTTTATTTATTACGTGTGGATGTATTACTATGAATTAGTATGTATCAAACCACCACGGGTCTTACTATGGCTAACCTAAATCAACAAACAATTTAAAAATAGAGAGTTAATGACATAAACCTTTTCTTGATATTAAAAAACATACCATATGCTACAAAATCAAAAATCTCAATACCTAGTTTGGTATGATAATACTAATGTTACTTGCTAACCGTTTCAATGTCTAATTTTGAAAAAACAAAACAAAAACACCGTTACTTGTTCATAACTACTATACATATTTTTTGTTTTTTTGTTTAAAGGCCCAATGTGTTGCAACATTATTTATATATCTTTGCTTTGGCCGACAAGATATGAAAAGATTAACAAATCT
>CABFWO010003888.1:56791-73284 GCA_902155825.1 Timema genevievae | reverse complement strand
TTAGAAAAAAAAATTAAATGATAAAATTTTCTGGAAGCTATCTGAAGTGGTTTTTTTTTTATGGCAACATAACCCCATAACAGCCAGAAGCTAGGAAAAATTCTAAATACTAAACACCTCTAGAATATTTCTGAAGTGCTTTTTATGGTAACACAGCCCCCCAATTTGTACTTGTATCTTAATTTTGATATTATTTGAACCATAAATAAAGCCATATAAATTTTGGAGGGGTTTGTAACCCCCCCTATGGCTTTGACTTTTTTGGTTCTGCCTGACAACTAGCAAAAGCTATAAGATGCTATCAGCGATGCCAACATTGACTGAAAGTCACTTTTGCCAACATATTTGTACATAATTATTATTTATTAAGTATTACTATTATTATCACTAAAACTAAATGGTACGGAACTCCGCACAGACTTTCTCGCTCTATTATTTAAAAATGGAGATATTTACTCAATACTCGTAATATATGTGAAACGAATCCATATTCACTAGTAAACCCAAGCATATATTGCACTATACTTATGTAAAACATTTTTTGAGTCCCAGTTTTAAAATTTATAATTTTATTTTTATTGAATTAGTGTCCTCATTTGTATGTTTGGACCAATAAATTATTATTAATAATAATAATAATAATAATAATAATAATAATAATAATATCACCACGTCTTACTACCCGTAATAAAGATCTTTATTGGTTCCACAAGGGTCAACCCTTTCTATTAAAATTTTGACTTCCAGTTAAAATTTTCGACATTTTATTAGGTGTTGCACATATTCTATGCTATTAAATTCTCCCTTTTCTAAATTTTGACCAATGAAAAATTTAAATATTGACTATTGAGTCTAAAATGGAGATAGATCATTGTTGTACATAGGATTCCATAGGATTTTACAAAATTTATATAGGGAACTAAATTAATTCACAATACTATGATTTTGCGAATGTATTGCTCTGTTAACGGGAATATTCATTCAGTGACATGTCAGGTCTTGTTTTTTTTTTCTCGACGCTAGTAGTTCATTCTGGAGGACAAAAGTTTGTGTGTACAAAAAAAACCAAGGCCTGGCTTTGGATTCATACGATTCCTCTCCTAGTTATTTATTGATGTCATTGCAGAGCAGCCTTGTTCACACACATTAGGTGATTCAAACATGCCATCTTATTAGCCCTTGTGTGTGCGTTTAGCATAATTTAACCTTTTAAATAGTCGTTTAGACCAAGAGGGGGTCGTGTTACACGTTAAAACCATAATTTCATAACTAGGATATTAAAATATTAGGTGTAGGTTGGGCTTTAACAAATACGGGATGCTAGGAGCTCCCCCTTCAAGGGAGAACATTGACCAAAACGTCAGTCTCTTTGGTCAGGATTTGCAGTGGTGGGGGGAAGAGTTTGGGATGATGAGTTTTTTGTCCCACTCTCCCTCTAGACAAATCCGTATACTTTTATTCTATAATTCTACCCTATGGATAGATCAGACGGTAAATTTAAGATGCCCCATCAAAGGGTGTATTTAATTTTTGTAGATTTTCTGGATAGAGCACCATGGTCTAACTCACATAAATTACTTGGGCATTGAAAATATGTTTTGCGTTAGTACAAGAGCAAATAACATGGTTAGCATTACGAGAGTATCTTTTTCCATTGCCGAGCCCTAAATATGATTGGGGAACAAGGTTAAATAAATAACGTACCATTATTTTTTAAAGACATATATTCTTAAGTATAACATATATACAGTAAAAATAGGTTTATCAGATTGACAGGGCTCCCACATGCCCGGATTATAGCTTTCCAGCCAGTGAAGTGATCCGTTGCACGATTCAATGTACCCTCTGTCATCTTTATCGATAAAGTAACTAATCGAACCGTCTCCGATATCAACATCCGACAGATCTTTCAAGTCGTAACCTAGCATTCTAAACATTTCGACTGCTCTGATATTCTCTGTCAGCGCTCGCCTTTATACGAACGGTAGGAAGTTGTCTACCCCTCCCATGTCGACCGTGTTGGGTGCTGTCTAGCCGGTTATGCTGTTGATATGGTTGTTTATCCTGTATATTCTTCAAAATGTACACGTGTGGTCACACCTACCTTGACGCTCCCACAAGTAAACAATGTTTTCTTACTTAATTCCTCAATTTCCACATCACTTAAAGCTCCAAAATGACAAGGGAGAAAAATACAGACGTCTCCATTTAGGTATGCGATAACTCTTCTCCCAAATCTCGTCTGCACCTCTTTTAATCCAGCCACCGTAAAAAAAAAATATTCACGACAAGCTCATTAAGTTTGAACGTTGGTACAAAGTCGGGCGTGTTGATTAATTGATTTAATTTCTCCATGTCTACTGCAAGACCGTATACACGTCGGAGTAGATGTCCTTCTATATATACTCCTGCATACTACCCCCTCCACACGGAGACGAGTTTGTGTTTGTTTAACACTTTTCGCAACACCCAGGAAATGTTTTCTGTTGTCGGACGGCACCACGCGATGCTTTGATTTACCACCCTTCAAACTCTGGTTCGATTCCCAACGAAGATTGCGGACAACTGCAAATCATGTTAAAGTAAATATAGTATCTGTCATCCTCGTTGTTTCCAAAACTGTGGTCCGCGTACCTCATGACGTCCAACTGAAATATTTAATAACACAGATTTTACTTCCCTTTGTTTAACCTACCGCATCTGTGCAGGTTATGTGATAGGGATGTCAGTAAATCTGACCAGGATTCGAACCCCGATCTATTCGTCATCATCAGGCAGGTCTAATACGACTCGGACCATAATTTTTAAGCACCCAGTTCGTGCTAAACGTTTATGTATGATTTTAGATTAGGAAGTGTACCCTCATTTTCCATACTTGTGCAAGACGCTCTCGCGTACTGTTACAGTCGAGAATTAATTAAAACCCCGATTGAGGGTCGGGGTAAATTACCGCTGGTAATCGTACTTTGTGGGAGTCGGGAATTATTTGAAAGCGCGATTGAGAGGGGCGGGGGTAAATACGTCTTAAATTACCGCTGGTCACCGTAAATTGTGGGAATCAAACTCGCTTTCTGTAACAGTCGGGAATTAATTAAAAGCGCGATTGGGAGGCCGGGGGTAAATACGTCTTAAATTACCGCTGGTCACCGTAATTTGTGGGAGTCAAACTCGCGTTCTGTAACAGTCGGGAATTAATTAAAACAGCGATTGAGGGGCGTGGGGGTAAATACGTCTTAAATTACCGCTGGTCAACGTAATTTGTGGGAGTCAAACTCACGTACTGTAACAGTCGGGAATTAATTAAAACAGCGATTTGAGGGGGCGGGGGTAAATACGTCTTAAATTACCGCTGGTCACCGTAATTTGTGGGAGTCAAACTCACGTACTGTAACAGTCGGGAATTAATTAAAACAGCGATTGAGGGGGCCGGGGGTAAATACGTTTTAAATTACCGCTGGTCACCGTAATTTGTGGGAGTCAAACTCACGTACTATAACAGTCGGGAATTAATTAAAACAGCGATTGAGGGGGCCGGGGGTAAATACGTTTTAAATTACCACTGGTCACCGTAATTTGTGGGAGTCAAACTCACGTACTGTAACAGTCGGGAATTAATTAAAAGCGCGATTGGGGGGCCGGGGGTAAATACGTCTTAAATTAACGAAATGATTAATTTAATTAATTAATGCAATTAAAAACACCCCCACCTTTGGAACAAACGGGACAGAAAAACAAATTTCGAAATATCGAGAAATACCTCGCGATGTCCGCAAATGGGTCAGAAAAACATACGCCTTGGAACAGAGAATACTTATTACATAACTAGTGCGATGAATTATGAAATTTAGGAAATAATAAAATACACCTCAGGGATATTGCCTGGAGGGAGAGAGCTAAAATTAGTGGGGCGAAGGAGCGTGCTAACTACTATACAGCTTGTATTTATTCAATATTTCCTCCAATTATGTCCCTGGCTTTATAGAAAATACATAAAATAATTAAAATGTATACTCCGTTTACCTTGAAAGGTAGCAGTCTTACCTTGACGGATTACACTATGGCCCTATCTTATAAACTGTACCATGGTGGAATAATGCAAGGTCAGCTTGCCTTTCTGTGACGAAGCAGTTCTCTTACGCGATCAACTGAAAATTGCTGTGATATCGATCGGTCGATTGCTATTGACCTTTTGCTGACCCCTGAAATAGCCCATCACTTTAGGCTGAAACCCTTTAAGCCCTTCATATACAGACAACATTTCAGAATGTGGATGTGGATGTATATAAGAGTATTATTACATTTAATTTTGATCATAATAAATAGGGTTTGTATTATAATTAACATTTATGTATGTAGTGACTGGAAAAACATATTGCCTCTTGTAAACCTGGAGAAGTCTGGGAATTTTAAACTATAGTTTGGCTTGACACACTGAATCGGATTCGTGCTGTATGTAAATCAATGTTAAAGTTTGTTCTATTTGAACAGACTATGATTTTCTTCACAGTGTGCCTGCAATCTGTTTACATTTGTGCCTTCCATAAATATTGATACCTTTGTTTGTTATTAAAGGTACCGAGGGCACTTCGGTGGTGGCGGTAAAAACGCTCAAGGAGAATGCCAACGAGAAGGAGCGGTCAGACTTGGTCCAGGAGCTCCAAGTCATGAAAATGCTGGAACCGCATCCTAACGTCGTGCGTTTGTTGGGATGTTGCACTGAGAAAGGTCGGTATGGAACTATACGAGGATTCTGATTGGAAGGACAGATCAAGTTCGAATCTCTGTCTAGTGTGCTGAAGGTGGTTTTACACTCTCCCTCCACGCAAATGTAGTTATAAGTCCTCTAAAATTCAACCATCCTTATCCCAAACATATTAGAGGAATCAGTACGCATGCGTACACACCGAATGGGTAGTAAGGCGCAGTGCTAAAAAAAGTTAAATATTTTCAATTTTGGCCAAAATAAATGTTTATTTTCCTGAAAGGCCTTTTTTAAAATGTTAATTGGACTTTATATACATATTTAAAAAGGGGTGAGTAGGAGGTTTGGATAAACATAATTTCAGGGAGAAGAATCACTTATTAAAAATAAAGGTTATATTCACATCCAATGTCCTTTTCCTGTGTTTGTCCTTTTTGCTATACCTTTTTCATCTTCCTATCTATGTGTCCTGTCATTCATTACAATTTTCCATTTTTCTCCCTTTTGTGTTTTTTTGGTTTCCTCTTTTAGGAAGTTGCGTTGCGCGTCTCACACTCCTCCATGATGAGTTCCGATAGAATGAAACCTAGGTCGGGGGATTGGGCGCTGACGATCGATTTTCTTCAAGAGGCAGCCATTACCTCTTTGTCCAATGGCAGTAATTTAAAGTGTGAACTGTGTTCTTCTTTTCATTGTAAAAGCCAGATTATGTTCGTCCCTTTTATATGTTTCCATCCACCTTTCCTGTACCTTCTTCCAAATATAATATTATTAAAAATTTAAAAATTCTGTTAGAAACCCTGAATGTCGCGCGCAGACATAATGTTAAAGAGAGGTTTGGGGAGGGGGGATCAGGGAAGATAAGATGTTTAGCCCTTTTAATTTAGTAATGAATTTGACAGTCCAAATATACGGATGTATATTGTATTTTGAGGAAATTGAATACAGGCAGTTAAAGAGACCCCAAGGGATTCTCTATAGGTTTAGATTTTAGAGGATATGTGAGGGCTGAAGCCAAACCTTGCGCGGACGTAGATGATGGGATATAACTCTTGATTATGACCAGGAGGACAAGGATTGATCCTTGATTGAATAAGTGTTTTTTATCACCTTCCTTTCCACTCAATAGATGTTTCCTGCCTAAATGTTGTTCCATTTACTTTATTTTACCTTCTCATCTTTCTTCAATAGGCCTAAGTCCTCGATAGTCGATACTGGCAAAGTTCTTTATAAAACTTGTTCATAAAATAGATTTATTTGTTAAAAAGTGTTAACACTCGCACAAGAGGGCACGTGGACAAGGGCTTGGTCTCGTCCTGTCTGGTTTGTTAGTGGCGGTGGATCGTGGTCGGGTGTTCAGAAGTGTGTTTGGTAAAAGTCTTCTGAAATTCAAGCGACACCGATGACGACGAGTATATAACCTGTGACCTGTCTTCAGATCCTCTGTTCGTGATCATGGAGTTCGTGCCGCACGGGAAGCTGCAGAGTTTCCTGCGAAGCTCCAGGGCGGAGAGGTTCTACGGGAACCTGCACGGTCCCAGTAACACTCTCACCTCCAGGGACCTCACCACATTCGTATATCAAGTGGCCAGGGGTATGGAGTTCCTCTCTGCAAAAGGGGTGAGTCTCACATCACTGTAAGCCAGGTTCATTGGGGGAGGGGGGAGCTAGAAAGAGTAATTATTAAGGTAGAATGGAAGGGATTGCAAAATAAGATGAGTATTGTTACAGTTTTGATGACAACAGACTTTTTCATCAAAAATAAAACAAAATTTAACATTGTTATATGCATTTACTTGGGTATTTATTTTCTTGCAACCTCTTGGAGAAAGGAAGTATTACCATCATCAAAACATTGAATTCAATATTTTGAAGGATGTTGACATTTCGTGATCTTCTGAACCCAAAAAAATTGTCTGTGCTATGCTGGCTGCTGGCTGTTTATCTGTTACTGGGACTAGAGCTGAAACAATTTCACCAATAGAGCTAAAATTGATTTTCACACACAATAATCTCAACAGTTCTTGACTATCTGTTATAACCATCACATAATTTGAACTGGCCTTTATGCTTAGTTTACAAATTTTCTGTTCAGCTACAAATATCAGCATCAATCAGCATCATGAACAGCCTCAATCCACTGGGAGGTCTGTTTGTAACATAAGCCTCTCTCTGACATATTCTTTGAAGAAAATGCAGCCTTTTAGAAGATCTAGTTTGAAAAGCTTTTTAAAATCAGCCACAGACATGGCTTACATAAAAAAGAAGCCTCAAGCGGTTGTTTTCTTAAGTTCGTGTTTTAATAACATATAAAAACTGTTAAAAGAAAAACGCAATTAAAAACAAATTGTTTGTTGAGAAAGTTTTGCCTGCCAAAAATAACAACTAAACATATGATATTGCCGATCATATGGTTTGGCGGGTCGCTGCATAGTACATTTTTCTAGCTGTCACTTACCTACACTCCAATTGTAGATAGACTATATTGTATATCATAGATATAGTGCACTACACCTTTTGAATCAAAGGAGTCACAGTGTTTTTATTTATTTGAGTTACTTAACATGCACTTTCTGAACCGACCGATAAAATCAGCACAAGAGAATTTCTCTGAGTGAGAGTGAAAGGACCTACCAATGTTGATGGGCCGGATGCACTGGAAGGGGGGTTCAAAACCCTCCAATTAAGAAATAAATTTACACTGGATAAAACAATATCAATATTATTAGAAGCTTAATGTAAATCTTGGACGATCTGGGACAAACTATTGGTATCGATGGGTCATGAATGGTTGAGTGCTGCGAATGGTTGTGTGATTTTTTTTGTGTTTACATTTTTTATCATCCCGATAAAATACAAATATTTTAATTATGTTTATTACTTAAGGAAACATCTCAATAATATTTTTTATGTGTCAACATAACTTTATCACATATTAGGTTATTGTATTGTTAAGCAGATATTATTATACCTAATCATAAAAAATTGATTATTGACCTCGCCCTCCTACCCCCTTATAAAAATCCTGCGTACGGTCCTGCTACTTAGGCTTTTCAGCATTCACTTCCAATCCTACTTCCTTGCTAGCCTCTGATAAAATGTCTGCATTTCTTGCAACACATTCCTTATTATTGCCCAACAAAGTTAAATCAATTGTGTATCCTAATAGCTGTATTGTACTGTTTAATGTCAAGCTTTCCATACTCCTGTATCATACCATTTTATTTTACTACACAGTTGCGAGGAGAATGAGAAATCTACCCTTGCTCAAGGATTATCCCATCTTTATTTCTAGGTTGGCTCTCCTTACACACGCACACACACATATTTGTATATGTGTGTACATGTGTGTATGTATGTACCAATTTGTTTCTGTGTCATGAATATATGTTGTGTATACTATGTATGTATTTATGTATCAAAGTGTGTTTCATTTACACATATAATTATATGTACTGTACATGTATATAAATACCTATGTACATATATAAATACATACATAATTATTTACATAAATATCCTGTATATAATATTTTAATTAGAACATAATAGGAAAGAAGCTAACTAATAGTTGTAAAAGTTACTAAAATAACTTCCATACACGCTCATATGTCAAATCCTGTGATCTACAGCTGTCACTTTTGATAGATATCGTCAATATTAATAAAATAAAATTAATAATATGGTAAAATGATATCACAGCTGAATTCAAATAGGCATATATGTTTCAATTTTCCAAATCATTATTCTACTATGCAGACACATACACATGCAAATAAAAAATAATACATTTTGATAAATAAATACACTATACATACCTATATAATACCTGCACCATAATTATTCACGGAAACTGGCTTTTAAAATTTAGTAAAAAAATGAAACCTGATTAAAACTTTTTCTATTATATACAACACAGGGTAAAATCCTCTCTACTTATCTTTAAATGAGTATTTTAAATAAAAAACTGAAGTGGAAGTCTGCTTTGTTTTATTTTTCTTCTTATACAATCCAATAATAATAATTTCTCAAATAAAAAACTCAACTTGCCAACAGCGAGTGGACATTAGAAACGAGGTGAAATGAGTAAAAAACATTATTAGTTCTTTTATCTATACTGCTCTTTGTTTTTTCCTTGGAAATTATTCACGACTCAGTGCATTTGTTAAGCGTAAAAAATGGAATTTACATTAACTTCACCGAAATTTTTAATCACTTTTTTGTACAACCTGTTTTAGTCTCTGTTTGGGGTATTCAAATATTTACACTTATGGGATAGGGTTGAGTTAGGTAGAATTTAGAGGAAGTGTACCCACAATTTTAAAATTAAGATTAGGGTTTTTCAGAAATAAGCATCAAGATGAGAGCATAAGCATTATGTGTATGGAGAAACAGTTTAGGAGTCATTCTCACAAAATATAAGTTACTGTGTTTCCTGTAATGGGGAGGTCTGAGTTCGAATCTCAACTGGGTTTACCAGAGGTAGTGTTACAAAGTGGTATTAACACTGTGGTTTTCCCACAATTTGTGTGCTCTAATATAACCTCACATTCTCTACCTCACAGAATAAGTCATTAATTATTTTGGTAGCAGCTCGCGGACACATGGTTTAAAGTGTAACTATCGCAATAAGTTAGACTGCTAAAGACGGGGAGATCAGGGTTTGATTCCGTTCAGGTGTACTGAGGATGGTTTTTTCTAAATGGCTTTCCACTCTCCCTCCACTCAAGTGTGGATACGCATTCTCTAAATTAAATCTTTCTAATCCCTAGCACATTATTATAATAAGTACATAGGCAAACCCGAATGAGTAGTAAAAAAAATAATGTGGTGCTAAGAAAAAACTTTTGTATTCACATCACTGTGCACTTGTAATAAATATTACTCTTATTTAGTATGACTTATCAATGACAAGTAGGCTGCTTGCCGGGTGTATTAAATGCCCCCCCCTTTTTAATGTATTGACCCCTCTTCCTTTAAACATATGAAAAAAAAATATTGTTTAATTTTGTTCCAGATAATTCATCGTGACCTGGCCGCCCGGAACGTGTTGGTGGGAGAGAACCACGTGTGCAAGGTGGCCGACTTTGGCTTTGCGCGTGACGTGATCGCCAACCACGTGTATGAGCGCAAATCTGAGGGGCGTCTGCCAATTCGTTGGATGGCGCCGGAATCCCTGTATGACAACATATTCTCCGTCAAGTCGGATGTGTGGAGCTTCGGCATCCTCATCTGGGAGATCGTCACCCTGGGTTCGACGCCGTATCCGGGCCTGGCAGCCGCCGACGTTATGAAGAAGGTCCGCGACGGATACAGACTCGACAAACCCGAGCACTGCAGGAGGGAGCTGTACAATATCATGTACTACTGCTGGGACAAGGACGCCAAAGAGAGACCAACTTTCCCTGAGCTGGTCCAACTCTTGGAACAGTTGTTGCTTTCCGAGACTGAATATATCGAACTAGAAAGATTCCCTGATCATTCTTACTACAACATGGTCAGCTTGAGTGGGGAGAAGCTATAACTACTATCTTCACTGAGGACCACAAACACTGCTGATATAAATTATGAATAAACATATGTTTTCTTTTTATAAGATGTGTTATATTTGTTTGGAAGAAAACCTATTTATGAGCCATAGTGTGAACACGATAGGAAGAGTTGCTTACGACACTTCAAATAGCTACTAGGTCAGGTGGGTAAACTATTTTTTCTGAATGCTATTAAATTAAAAACTAAACCTTATTAGGTTCTTACTGAAAGTTAAAAGAAAAACATATTCAATACAACTATGTATAGTTATATCTACTGCTGGATCAATCATTCATTATATCTTGTTAGAGTATATTAATTACATTTCTGAAAACTTTATCATTTGTCTTTGAGTTGTGTTAGTTCTTCTCTGTTTCTTTTTTAATAGTAATTTGTAAAGTAGTGGCGGAATGCTAAAAAAAAGTCCACTCTTGGCCCATGAGCCGGGATTCTTTCATTCCTCTATTTTCATACGTTAAGGTGGGATGGAAGGGTATACGAGAAATAGTCACTGTTTTTTTGCAGTTTTTAAGGCAAAACATTTTTTAGACAGAATAAATAAAATATGGCTCCAGTACAAATATATAAATTAATTTTCTTCACATGGTGGCCTCAAAATTTCTTGAATATTTGTCTAGGGAGTCCTATAATTTAATGACAACTATTTCTCTTATTTAAAAAGTTTCTTATCTAACGCTCCTATGCTAATGATGGGTATTCAATAGCTGTTGGTGTCACTGTGTGAAGAAAATTAAACTCTGTGTTTGTACTGAAGCAATATTTGATTTATTTTTGCTAAAAAATTATTTGCCATAAAAACTGTAAAAACACTGGTCTTTTCTAGCGTCCCCTTCCATCTCATCTTAAATGTTATCATATTTAGCTGGCACTTTTAACATTTAATTGATATTGAATACAAACAAAAAATAATGTTCCACCCCCTACATTCCCAAAGAAAATTCCACTATATCTTCATACATTTTTCTGTTGGAATAAAAATATTTTTAATTTTTTTCATTTCAAAATTATTATAGACATAAGACTAATTTTTAAACTTGTTGACAGTTCAATAAAATATGCATGTTGTATCCATTTAGGAATCGGACTTACAGAATTTAGATAAATTTGTTAAGAAAATTGCAAGTTTAGATGAGTGATCAGACTGAACATAATTTATTAAAATATAAATTATTGAAATTTTGATTTCAATCTTAATTTCAAAATACATTGTAATCAAATATGAAATTATATTTTATTTTTTGTAAATGTTATTCTATAATACTTAATTTTATAATATTCATTCTTAAAGAGTTATCTAATAAAAAATAGTTAAATATTTGTAAAAAAGCATATTAAAACTGTTTTAGTTATTTTTACAGTCATGTTTTTAAGAAATTGTGTCAAGTGTTGAGTGTCTTACTGACCATCTTGGGTATCCTCTACCTACAATAATTTAAAGACAGAATGAAAAAATCCCAAAATTAAAATTCCTTTCAAATAAACCCATTTAATATTTGGAATAAGGCCTACCAGCAATTATACTAAAGGGTGCACATCCCGAACAGTTAGTAAGACATGGTTTAATAAAAAGTATTACATTTTTTGAGAGCAAAAATGTAAAGAAGTACATAACCACAGTCACAAAACGATTCATTTCTATTCAAGATAGGGAGCCATTTTTGTGCTTATGTGTTTAAAAGTAAATTATATTTTATTATTGGAAGCACAGATATTGTATGTTTTTAAATCTAATGTAAGGACACCTAAATAAAATAACTTTTACAACATATTGGAAAATTTTAATGATGGGCGAAATTTTCTATTCCATTTTATGTCTAGCAATTTGAGCGTGGACTTAAATAATATGATGTGGGAGACATAGGTAATTTGCATATTCACAAGAGGAAGGGGAAGTGTTTTAGGCATTCAACCAAAGCTGTAGAAAGAGAGAGGGGTTTTTAAAGGGTCCAAACACCCAAGGAATTCGATGGTCCCCCACTCCCCCATAGGTGGTGGTCCACATATATGCGCATAAATACTTTTACTGGCTAAAGGTATATCAACTTTTTTTGTTGACTCCCAATAGATAAATAATCTGTCCATGGCATTGCATTCAACTTTCCCTTCCTTCCAAAAATCTATAACGTCAACAACCCCAATTAAGTTTAAAATACACTTTAAACTAATACAAGAGGGATTCACTGTTAAAAATGTTCTCCAGCATCTCTTTTAGAGGACTTTAGCACAAGCCATCCCAACTCCCTTCCAAATAAATGTCATGGTAACTCCCTTATCACATTCCTTCCATTTTATATTTAGTTGTATGCATTTATTATGAGTTTTTTTTTTCATATTTTTTGTTCATTTTTTGAAAATTTGAGGTCAATTTTTAGAGTTTTTAAGTAATTTTTTGATCTATTTTAAGTCATCAAAAACCGGGCCTTAATTATTATGATGATACACAATCATTGACTCCAATCACAAAACTTTAGAAATCAATTTCTAAAAGTTTAAGTCATTGAGACATTTATATCACTTTACCTCCACCATCTAGAGATTTAAAATAATAATATCCAGGTTTTCAAGAAGAAAATGTGCTCCATTTATTGATACCAAATCATTTTATAAAATCGTAATATTATTTGGTTGTAAACAGACTTGTTATTAGTAAACTACTACTTAATACTAAAAGTGAGAGTAGGCCTAATGGGAAACAAAGGAAAATATAAAAAAACCAAACTATTAATTGTTTCATATTTCATAGCCTTAGTTTTGAATTTATTGTTTAAGTGTATATTAAATTGAATGTAAATAGCTGTTTTTAAGTTGAAATAATTATGATTTTTATTGCTGTATTTAAAACAATACTTATAATACTAATGAATTAAAGTGCCTTTGCACAATATATTTCAAATTAAAATGTACATTGATGGGTGAAAATATTTATAAGCACATAAAACAAAATAATATTTAACAATATTTTGGCCCATTTGATGGATCTTATTCAGGTAAGATACATTATAATTTTATTGAAAGCTAAGCCTTGATTTGTTTTTCTGTGTTTTTGTTTGCCCGTCCAACTGTAGAAACTGCCTTACTTTTTTTGTACAACTGTGAAAAACAGCCAATAAAATAAATTTATCAAAATAGCTGTAAATGATTTCACTAATATAAAATTTCCATTCCTCAATATGACATAAAATAGTATTAATATTTTATATCTAAGGATGTGACCCTCAAACTATCGTATCCAAGAGGATATTTGTTTGACATTTGAAAAAGTATCTGATTCAAGATTTTAATTATTTTTTAAAATTTGGAATAGATTTAAGAGGTTTATTAATGGGTCTTTTTAGCATTGCATCGAATTATTAATTTGATTCATTTGCACTATACTCATTTTTAAAGTTTTAATTATTTCGGTTATTGATAGAGCAGTCCGAACATAGCTTATAGGCATACTTAACAACAACACCCCATACCATTAATTTACCTCTTAGCTGAATGTATCTATATTATAAGAACTGTGTAACAAAAAATGTTACCATTTAGTTACTATTTATATTTTATTACATTTTTATTTATTCTTGTGATTATAAGTTTTGCTACGTTTTTAATTCAAGATCTGTGACTCATGGATAAAATGAGAATACAGATTTGTAAAATATTGTATTCAATCAAATTATGATGGAGTTGTCAGGGTACGAATACCAGCCATATGGTGTGTTTCTTCCTAAGTGATTTTCCATTCTTCCTTAATGCACAAGCGGTCACATCTCCTCTAAATTATATCTTGCTCATTCCTAAATCGTTAGTGTATTGTATCCAACTATCTAGGCTATCTGTATTTAATCATGTGAAAGACAAGTGGTGAACCACTTTAAAAATAATTATCTTCAATACACTCAGCAGGAATTCAAACCTTGACCTATATATAGCCTGCAAATGCAACTAGCCGAGCTTGTCTTTATTAGTGTAAAGGTATGCAGATATCCCAGCGTGTGGTATGCAAACAAAACCAAACAGAATCGATAGTAATAACTTTTTATTTGTTTAGAACCGTGGCTTACAGGTCGGGCTATATGATAATAATAATATTTAGCACCGCGTCTTTCTACCCGTTCAGGCTATACGCTTAAGTACTAATTACGCTAATGGATTAGGAATTGGGAGGGTAGAATTTAGAGGAAGTGAACCCGCATTTGTGTGGAGGGAGAATGGAAAACCATTTAGGAAAAACCCCCCCCAGTTCACCCGACCGAGATTCGAACCTCGATTTCCCCGTCCTCGGCAGTCGAGCTCAACACAACTAGCGCGTTAGCCAACTACGCCACCGAGGTGGGTCTTCGGGCTATATGCATATGTACTAATTATTCTAATGTTGTTAAGGATGAGGAAGGTTGAATTTTGAGGAAGTGTGCCCACATTTGGTGTAGAAGCAGGGTGGAAAACCATTTGGGAAAAACTACCCTCAATACACCCGACCTGGACCTATCCCCGATCTCCCCATCATTGGCAGTCTAGTCTATTGCAAGAGTGACGTCTTAGACCATGCGGCCACTGAAGTAGGTAAGGACTACGTGTTTGTACTGGATTTGATCCCGTGGTAATCCTGCCAAACTCCTTGTAGAGTGTCCTATATCCTTCAGACTCCTGTTTCCACCTAGACTACATATTCTATGAAGCACTGTTTGTATAACTCTAACCACTTCCCTAACCGTTAAGGTCACATCTGGCTACTGTAATCTTGTTAGTGTTCCATTACCTACACAATTAACAACAAGCGGACGTTGTAGATTGGTTTCAATAGATACTCAATCAATTCGGAGTACTATTCACATAATAACATTGTTATCATTATAATAGTGTGCTACATATCAGGCCTTGTTCGTACATACTTGTTCTGGACCAAACAATGATGACCATCAAATATTATATAATTTGTCTAGGGGAGGGACCAGAGGAAAGGGGAAGCCAAAATTGTTAAATGATGGTCTGACTTTAACAAGCCCGCCTCATGCCATGGATAACACCTAAAGAATAATTTTCAAAGGAGGAGCTTTTTAGAAACGTGGAAACATTTTTTGTGGTTAACATTGATAACATTTTAAACCATTATTAGTATTATTATATATAAATTGATTATATATATCGATATTTACGGCTTAATATGACATAACTTAACGTATGAATACGTAAAAGTACATATAGTAGCTTATCTAGCTGTCAGTTAAGGGCCTTCTTATTTAACTTGGATTGTAGCTTACATAGGTGATAAAGATTGAACCAAATGTTGCATCTTGATGCAGTTTTTTGTATTCTATTTTAGAAAATAGTTGAATTGAGACCAAGGAAATCATTTTATCTCGTTTATAAAATACAACAATTAAAAATAAATTATTTTAAAAGGAATAAACAATAAACTTATCACAATTTCGATGTTGTAAAGTGAAGAATGAAGAAAAACGCACTTCAATATGTTTTCTAGTTGGAGCATAATTTATATCAAATTTCCCGGTTAGTTAGTCGGGATATGTACTCTTTCACCACCAAGAGCCTCATAAACATGACAGGCATAGGACCTGGATTTTGATGACCTAAAATTTATCAAAAAAATATCCAAAACATGGTTTCAAAATTCTAAAATATGACTTCAAATATACAAAAAAAAGTTATCTAAAAATTTAAACAAACTCTTAAGTTGATTGGCCCATTTCATTTGGCGTGGAAATGCAGAGCCATGGGAACAAACGGCTATCTTCAAGAATTTTTAATTTTCTGCAATTTTCTTTTCGGAAATGGTTTGTTCAAGAATAAAAATATGTTATTATTATTAGCACCGCGTCTTACTACCCGTTCGGGTGATACGCACTTACGCTAATGTGCAATGGTAGGGTGGTTGTGAGATGAAATGGAGGACCTACAGTTTAACGTGGAATCCGAACCACGGTAGAGGCCTGGCATTCCTCACATTCACAAGTTGTGATTAATACACATCTTGTCAGAGGTGAAGGAAGGGTTTGGCAATCAGATAAATCTGTGCTGGGACCGAGGATTGAACCCCGGGCCCTCAGCACAGATAAAATTGACATTTTTCAATAGAAAACTGCTTGCTTCATAACAACAAATAAGAAAATGTAACTATCATCATCATCATCATCATCATCATCATCATCATCATTATTATTATTATTATTATTATTATTATTATTATTATTATTATTATTATTATTATTATTATTAGCACCGCGTCTTACTA
>CABFWO010003888.1:28915-56020 GCA_902155825.1 Timema genevievae | reverse complement strand
CCACTTTTCTTAGGACTTTGTCATTTGTCCCCTTGTCTGTCCAGCTGATCTTATCGGTCTCAAGTATGTGTGTATATATATATATATATATATATATATATATATATATATATAGTGATCTTATCGGTCTCATATACACACACACACACACACACACACACACACTATATACACAATGAAAAGCCTTTAAAAACTAAGCTCTTGCATTCTGCTAAATATAACAGTGATTTACAAATGTGTGCTTCAGTAAAAATAGTTACCCCCTCCCAATGCAACCCTCCCCAGCCTAGTTGCAGTGTTCCACCAGGAATGTATATTTTATAGCCAAATAAATAAGGAGCATACAAAGTTTATTATCTAAAAACATAATATGAATATCTATAGTTTTTAAAATTTTAAAATTATCCCTATCCAATGTAAATGCTTGAAACTTACTTTTAAAAAGTCTGAAAATAGCTCGAAAATGCTTAAAATTATCTTAAAAATTCCGCAAACCAAAAAATTAAGACCTAAAAATCTAAAATGATAAAAAAATGACCTATTAAAAACATTTCTGCAACGAAGGGATTTTTCTTCTTCTTAACACCAAGTTTTACTACCTGTTCAGGTTATACGTATTTGTACTAATTATGCTAATGAGTAGGGATGAGGAGGTTTGATTTAGAGAAAGTGTAACCAAATTTGCATGAAGGAAGAGTGGAAAATAATTTTTGAAAGAAGATCCACCTCAATACACTCGAACGGGGTTTGAACCCCGATCTCCCTGTCATCAGCAGTCTATTCTAACATGAGAGGGACACCTTAGACAATGTGGTCCCCGGAGCAGATCAAGGGATGTTGAGCAGAATGTATGTACATATCTGTATTGTCTGTGTTGTACCAACAAAAAAATGGTATGTCATCAAAATCCGGGCCCTACCACTCGCTGATACCACGTATTTTACATCCAGAATAACATTATTATTACTTGACCCACATCGGTGGGCACGCAGACTTGATGTCAAGCTCATATAGGCTGGTTTGCTGGTGATGGAGAGGTAGGGGCTCGAAGCTTGACCAGGTGTACTGAGGGTATTTTAGTTTTTAGCCTCCAGCCACGCAAATTTGAATGCACCTTCTATTTAGTTCTACATTTCTCATCTATACCTCATAGTTATGATTAAATACCTATATCCCGGATGGGTAGTAGGCTGTAATAAGAGGAATAAAAAATATTATTTTTCTATAATATATTAAAAACAAGTGTCACTAAAGGAAGGGGGATTTCGAGAAAATAAATCGTATTAGCGTGGAGAGAGGATAGTAACCCAAAGGGATAAAATCCTATGTGGAAAACCAGCTTCCAGCCCTAACGGACGAGATTCGAACCTTTGCCTCTCCATAACCACCATATTATTGTATAGCAAGACTAACGCCTTAGACTGTGTGCAAGTCAATACGGGTTTGACCTTTATGTAAATATTGTGTTAATTTAAGTGACTGACCCTCATCGGTGAGCTCACGGACAAAGGTGTCAGTCCTGTCTTGTCTGGTTTGCCTGTAACCTTGAAGGTTTTAGTCTGAATCTCAGCCGGATGTTCTAAGATAGATTTTACTGATTGTTTTCCCCTCTTTTTCCACGCAATTGGGGAGCGCACAGTGCGGATAGGACGGACAAGTAGTAACCTTGGGGCACTAAAAAGGAATTTGGGCCCCTCATAGAACCCAGGCCCTTAGAGTAGCGTTTTTAAAACTGAGCTCCGCTATAGTTATCTTAGATTTCGTAAAGCAATTTTAGAATATTCTGTATTTGTTTTTCACCCTATAAAATAGCAGCAGTATTTAGGATTGTAAGGATTGAATGAAAGATGTTTACTAAAGGCGTTTTTTGTTTGATTTATACTTTTATACTTGCAAAATTTAACTGTCATTTTTTATTTATGTATTTAACATGCACTTTCTGAACTGACTAATTATATCAGCACACGAGAATTTTCTATGAGCAAGAGCGAAAGAGACGACCAATTTAGTCGGAAAAGTTATTTTCAAATGCCTTCCAGGGCTCTTTTACAAGCCTCAATCGACATGGCATGACGGCTTTATTTCATCTCTGAAGCACGTTGTACTACGGATTTTTAACGCTCAAGATAAATCCGTTGATCCCAGCTGGGTTTGAACCCACGAACATCAGGTCCTGAGGCGAGTACTGCTCTAAAATGTCTGGTAGTCCCTGGTCTAGTGGGCCATTCCAGCTACTCGGTCACGAAGAAAGACATTAGTATGATGGGGCCAACGACAAACCGCGGGGTTGTATTCGTGTCCACCTCCAGACAACCAGACAAACATTGACTGCTTACAGTTGGCATCACACGCTCCAACAAGTAATTACCGGGTCACACGATCCTTGGCGAGTCAATACCAGGACAAGGTATTCTCGATTTAACCAGAGAAGGGGGGGAAAGGGGAGATATTTGACTTGTGGGGACGTGATTTAAAGGACGTGTGTAGATTCATGTGTTCAGGGATGCAATATTGAAGGGCTGGGGTTGGTATGGCTCTCTACACTCGTTCCAATAAAATCTAGGTCTCTTCATACTTTATATATTCGAGAATACGCTACACTATCGGCGTGATCTGTTTGGTAGATTTAGAGGGAGCCGTTTGTGCGGAATTTATTTCAAGACACACATATTTTAAAATATTCTCTTTCGAACGTTGGAACCTGAGCGCTTCGTAGCCTCACTACAACGTGTTGGCAATCAGTATTTCACTTTTTTGGGTGAATCATATAATTTTAAAAGTATCCATATATAGTCACTTATAGCTAGAATTTATGATTTTTCAAGGTCTTGGCACGATTATTATCTCTTCTCACTTGTTTGTGATTGGTGTTATGTTGTTATTATTGTTATTATTATTATTATTATTATTATTATTATTATTATTATTATTATTAATATTATTATTACTATTAGCACCGCGTCTTACTACCCGTTCGGGTTATACGCACTTACGCTAATGTGCAATGGTAGGGTGATTGTGATGTTGTGATTAATACACGTCTTGTCAGAGGTGAAGGAAGGGTTTGGCAATTAGATAAATCTGTGCCGGGACCGAGGATTGAACCCCGCACCCTCAGCACAGAAGTCCGACACCTTACCACCAGTTCACCTGTTATGTTGTTGAGAATAATATTTTCCATAGATAACTAACTGCCTCCCGTAGTTTGTTTATTATTTGAGATAATGTTTCCTTTGCCTTTTTACAGTACACCTGTACTATGTTACATACCTACCCTTCATTTACCTTTAAAGCTTGTTAGGTTCCACTGTGGTGCAGCTTACATGATGGGCACATAGTGTAATCAATCAAGGTAAGACTGTTTTCTTGCAGGTCAGACAGAGTGTACTGTCCTCTTCATACGAAATGTTTACATTGTATCAATAAATATTAATAACATTTTCTTGATCTTTCAAAAATATAAGATTCTCTCTACAAACAGCATTTATGGTGTTAAAGCACTAACATAATCTATCGTGTCTAATATTCGCAATTTTACAATCCCTTATATTTCAGTATCCAAAAATACATTTTTTGTATCATCACCGTGCTTTTTTAAAAACATACTCTTGGGTCATATTACCCAAAACGTATCTTCTCAATGGAAAATGGTTCCATTAGCATCCATGATAAAATAAGAGCTCCAAAAATTCTTCATTTGACTACAGGAATGACATAATGATATCTTAAATTATTCATACATTACAGGAGAAAGGTGAGTTTTAATAAATTACACTTACACACTTATTCAAATAAATACACATTCTTTTCGGTGGACGCATGGTCTAACACGCTACTCTCAAAGTGGACTAGACTGCCGATGGTGGAGAAATTAAGGTTCGAATCTTGGTCGGGTGTACTGAGGTTGCCTTTTCCAAAATTGTTTCCCACTCTCCCTCCTTGCAAATGCGGGTACACTTCCTTTTTCTATAACCTCTTAATCCCTAAAACCATTAGTATAATTAGTACATAAGCGTATAACCCAAACGGGTAGTAAGACGCGATACTAATAAAAAACACGTATTGGTGGTCACGTGTTCTTAATACTGAATTACATGAAACGAGGAGGTCAAGGTTCGAATCTTGGCTAAATGCACTAATGGCGTTTTTCCACCAATTGTGAAATACCATCCTCAGTAGACCCAGCCGGGATTCTAAGCCTGGTCTCCCCGTCATTGGAGTCCCCATCTATAGCGAAGGTGACACCTTAGAGAGACCAGTAAATTACTGAAGCGGGCCATCCTAATATTCATCCTGTCTATCCACACATTCACTAACATTTTTTCATATATAATTTCGAGTATTTAACATGTATTTTATTAACTCTACAACGATATCACTATATTAATTAAAAACTATTTAACTATACAAAAAGCACAGACGTTCCTATCGGTTGATTCATCACTCAAACCGTCCTAATGGCTGCGGACTTAAAGGTGCCAAGTTCGATTCCTGGCCGGTATCGGGGGATTTTTCTCGAAAGGGGAATAATTCCCATTGTCACAAAGGTCTGGTTAGTTAGGCTTGAGTTAGGTTAAGTTCTTCATGCCCCCCTCCCATGTTGTCTAAGTTCGCTAAACGGCAAGATGATATCATTTCAGTGTTAGTTTCAGAAAGTGTCGGTAGAGCTACATAGTATAAAAACAATGTCAATGTCCTTGTACAGTAGCTCACACTTTTCTTCTAGAAGAATATTGCGCTCACAGCTTGGGATAATTTCTACTTAGATTAAGTTCAAGGGTGACCTGATGGTCTAGGGGTAAGGTGTCAGACTTCTGTGCTGGGGGTCCGGGGTTCAATCCTTGGTCCCGGCACAGATTTATATGATTGCCAAACCCTTCCTTCACCTCTGACAAGACGTGTATTGATCACAACTTGTGAATGTGAGGAATGCCAGGCCTCCACCGTGGTTCGGATTCCACGTTAAACTGTAGGTCCTCCATTTCATCCCATAATCACCCTACCATTACACATTAGAGTAAGTGCGTATAACCCGAACGGGTAGTAAGACGCGGTGCTTATAATAATAATAATAATAATAATAATAATAATAATAATAATAATAATAATAATAAAGTTCAAGGTATGCTATCATAAACTGGTTGAAAGGTTTTTCTAGGTAAACAAAAGGTATTTGGGCTCAACATTGATATCAGTTTTCTAAACTGTTAATATTATGGATATTATCGATCAAAAGTCATAGTTGCAGTTCACGTGATTTGACACAAAAATATATTAAATCGGTCTTATTAAATTTTGTGGCTGTCAAAAAAGTGTCTTCCTTTCTGACTCTGGCTGGCGCTAATCAGTTGTTTCAGATACAATACAAATGAATGTGTACCGTAACGGTTGAATATGATTTTTAAAAGACTAGTTGTTAAAGTTTAAACTATAAAAAATAATTAACTCATTTACTGTGAGAGTTACTGACAACAAAAATAAACTTGGTTACAGCCACACTACTTTGAATGAAACTGTATTTACTTATTTGTGGTATTCTTTCGCATCAGCAAATAAGCTTTCTCTTTTACTCTAACTCAATAATTTAAAATTTGAATTACTTTTCAATATATAAATAAATTTAAAACTAGCACATTATTCTTAAGTAATAACTATCGTTATAATTACTCTTTTTGAAATGTAATATCATAGAAAGCCGTTATCTTTGTTTAGTAAATATTATATTGTATAATATGTTTACAACTATTATGTTATTTCTCTAATCGAATGAATTGCAACATTTTTAAATGGCAAGAAATTAAGGAGAACGACCACATAATTATAGAAAGATACTAGGTTCAACCTGGATGGTGTTTATAAGATAATATTTCAGTATAGTTTGATTTTATAGTTCAAATACTAAATTTCTTGACTGTGTTTTAGTAATAAATAAAAATGTTTAGGTTAAGTTACGTTGTAAAGTGTGTTCGAGTATAATATTAAAATAGAAAATCATGGTTCTACCCAAATAAAATAAAAACCAAAATGTTTCTTAAAGTTCAAATAGTGAGTGACTTAAATTATAAAGTGAATTTTATATGTTTAGTTGAAAAAATGTTTTTCTTAAATTAAAATAAAATAGTTAAAAGTTTTATAATAAAATGCAACACCTTTATTTTACGACAACATTTTATCAATAAGAGGTTCCAAGTTTGTGGCCCACTTAGGTTGACTTAAGATGATTTTTTTTTCACTGTCACAATACTTTATCCTGATACGAGCAAGTGAAAACGAGAAATATAAATTGGAGCATTTCTTTTCATAACATTCAATGACAAGAAGATCCCAAAAAGGAATACGGATATCATATTCCACTTATTTTATCTGCAAACAGCTTGAAGGAGGTTAGGGACTTTCTTTTCCTATATTGGTTTCCACCATTTACGAAACAACCTTAAGTGGTTTGTTGGGATGTACAATATTTGAGTGTCGCTTAGTACCATGTATAAATAAACTACAAAAATACTACCTTAGCAAAATAAAAGCCTTCATATTCTCACTTTCTATCTTCAAAAACGGATAGAAGGATTTCTCAACAGCAAAGCTAACAGATTTACTACTACTAACAGAGTTACTATTTATGACTGACAGTGGCATATTCTCTGGGTATGCTGGTCCTGCACCGCATACCCATGATTATATGGACTAGTTTCTAAATTCAATGTTGTTTGTGCAAACTGTGTAAATAATAATGTTTAAATTGTGAATAAATATACATGTATAATGTACCTATATATATATATATATTATTAATTTGTAAACTAATATTTGTTCATAATTCAAGAATATTGTGTTTTAAGTAATTATTCCTCCAAAAGGTTCTTCTACCTATCCAGCTTATGAAGCTCAGGACCTGCTGATTGAAAACTGCAAAGCTAGAGAAGTTCTAATGACCTTGACCAATGTCTATGGAGTTGCAACACTCCCCCTTGCCCCTCGCAAACAAACATTGGCTAATGAACTAGTGTGCTTACAATACAGGGACTGCTAAATACTTATCGCAAACAAAACAGTGTGCCAACTGTTGAACTAATATTCAATAATCAAAATCACAGTGATTGTTTAGTATGAATATATATACTGAACCAGCTGTGCTCTATTCTTTGTGTAATCAATTATATTCACTAGCACTAGGTGTCAGCACTGCATTGACCTTTCTCTCTTAATGGCTCTGGGCTCGATCATCCCGCGCTTTTCTTAGTATAACGGATAAAACTGTGAGTTCAAGCATCTTTTATCTCTCGGGGTGCACACTTATGAAACTCTCTGGTGTAAAATAACTAATAAGTGCTCAAGGGGCACCCCAGCTATCATTTCATCACTCCAGGTACTCTGTCACCATTAGCAAAGGTAGGCTCATAGTAAATTAATTGTTTCTCTATTTTTGATAATTTAAAGCTTGTGTACAAAATCTCGCCTGTTAACACCGCACATATATTTTGGATCTCCGGGACGGATCTATTTCTTTGAAATAAATGAACTCTCGCTATGGTACAGTACAGTCTATTAAGAGGACAAATAACTCTGCTCATAAAGTTATTAATAACTACATAGTGTTTTTTCAAGTGTGTTAAATTCTCTTTATAAGCGTGAGCCTAACCATTTTAGTTTTTATTTAATTAGAAAACCAAATTAGTAAACTCGCCCCTGTGTTCCCTGACTTTAGGTTCAGTTTCACTTGCCATGTTGATAAGGCTCATAATCACATAGTTTTTTTGGTGTATTACTCTACCACGAACTTTTTGTGTAGATTCTAATTTTGTTTGATTGTTTCTCATTTAAATAGTTCGAGTTTATTTTTGTTTATTTTACTAATATTGGTCAACACGAGGTTCGTAACTTTCACTCGGTAATGCGACCTCATAAACAAACGCCTTGTTAAGATTAGGGAGTTTGTAATGCAAGCAAATTCCATTGTGAACAAAGGGGAAGTACTGTCCGAGTATCACAATCGAAAACTATCTTTGTTCGAAAAGGAAGTTAAGTCCAAACGTATTGAGTTTGAAGTGCTGTTATCTAAGATTGTTTCGGAAGAAATCGAAGATTACAATGATGATATTGTAGTTCAGAATCAAGACGAAATATTTGAATTACATACGTTTTTAAGTTGAAGTATAACAATGGACTATTCAAGTCACTCCGTGCCTAGTGGGTCTTTGGTTCCAACTCCATCTATACGCTTACCGAAAATTGAACTGCCGACCTTATCTGGTGATTCATCACAGTGGATGAATTATCACAATTTGTTCGACACAACTATTCACCAAAATTCAAGCTTAGCACCTGTTGAAAATATGTCATATCTACTGTCAACTCTAAGCTCAGAAGCACGTAATTTAAATGAGAGTCCCCCCCCCTTTCCATGCCCAACTATCAGATAGCCTACGATTTATTGTGTGGTCGCTATCACAACATAAGAAACTTAACTTCTCTTCACATAAATAAAATCATTGATTTGTCTCATGTCACTAGTGGGTCACTCAAGAGCCTACGTAACATGCTCAGTAGCTAGGATGAAAACAGTCAAGCTCTCCACGTTCTTGAACAAGGCACAGCTCTCGAAGGTCCTCTATTGTTCTCACTGATGTTGCGGAAACTCAACGGCGACACTCGACACGGGTTCGAGACCAGCCACGGTACAAATGTAAGCTTACCGACAGTAGATGAACTAATTAAGTTTTTACATCTTTAGTCGGCCAACAATGTGAATAATACCCAGAAGCACCCGCACACTACTCATACACCACAAGTCACTTACTCATTGCAAAGGATGCCAGGTGGCTTCAAACCCACGTCCTATCAAAATCACAAGGTCGTGCTGCTATTATCCACCTCACACTTTTTTTGTGTGTGTGTGTAAAGCTGACAATCGTTCAACTTATCGCTGTCCAGATTTCCAAGCCAAAACTCCTCAAGAAAGATTTAATTTTGTAAAAGCTAATTGAATCTGTTATAATTGTCTTGGTCACTTTCACAAACTGAACAATTGTGAATCATCACATTCATGTAACAAATGTAGTAAAATACATCATATTTCACTACATTTGGACTCAATACCGTCTAAGGTCATTCAAGGTCACTCTATTCGTCCACCGCACAACACCCAGAGTTCTTCACATCAACAAGCCTCAGAAAACATATCAACTACAAATACTCCGTTTGTTGGTTTGTCACACGTACATAACATCATGCTTTTAGCAACAACTCTTGTTAATCTCTCAATAGTCAATAGTGTTTCCCTTGTTCGTGGAATATTGGATTCTGCTGCTCAAAATACTTTCATCACGGAACAATGTGCTCAATTGCTACAGGTCAAAGGCATTCGCGCTTCAAGGTCAATCAATGGTATTTCCCAATCTCTGGTAAATACTAAAGGCCTAACTTATCTTAATATTTCGTCTCTGAATGGAAATATAATATCCAAAGAGAATCCTATATTAATATTGGATAAAATAACTTCTGATCTTCCTCGTGCAACCCTTTCATTTGACATAAAAAGATGGCCTCCTTTGTCCTAGCTGATCCCACATTTGACACCCCTGCACCCATAGATATCCTCTTAGGTGCAGACTTGTTTGCACAAATTATGACTGTTGAATAATATATTTTCGGAAAAGACCTGCCCATTGCCTTTGGTACTGTCCTTATGGGACCCACCCCCTGTTTTGCACCGAGTGTACCTCAAGACCATTTTAATGGTGTCACCACTATGCTCTCTACCAATGATATCGACCTTCACTCCTCGCAAAACTTCTGGAAACTTGGAGAACCTCCACATAGCGTGGGCCTCTCTAAAGAAGAACAATTAGTGAAGATCATTTTGTCTCTACGCACATTAGAGATGTTACCGGTTGATATGTAGTATGACTCCCATTCAAGGACTCTCACCCCCATTTCGCTGACTCATCAAACAACGCAAGAAATAAATTTAATGTTTTAGAAAGACGATTTGCTGCTCAACCTCAATTCAGACAATTGTATGTAGACTTCATGAAGGGATTATCTTACAGCTGGTCACATGACTGAATGCAAATCACCTCCAGATATTAACTCACCACATTACTTCCTGCCCCACCATGGAGTCATGAAATCAACTTCGTCTACAACTAAGCTACGGGTCTTTTTTGATGCCAGCGTCCTCACCTCCAACTCAGTTTCGTTAAAGCAGGTTTTATTATCTGGCTCTAAACTTCAAAATGATATTTATGATGTGATCACTCACTTCCGTCGCCACCCCATAGTCTTCTCATGTGATATAAGACAGATGTACCGACAGATCCTAATACACCCTGATGATCAAACGACCAATTGATTTAATGGCGTGACAGTCCCGCAGTACCTCTTACTGTCTACCAACTTAGAACTACCATGTATGGAATTACCTCATCCCCATATCTTGCACTAAGAACTCTCCGTCAGTTAGTGAAGGATGAAGGACACAAATACCCGCGTGCATCCAAAGTCTCGCAAACACACATTTTTGTAGATGATGCAGTTTGTGGAGAAGATACCATAGAAGATGCGCTTCTCTAAGATGAACTTACCAAGTTGTTAAAATTAGGATGCTCTGAATTACGAAAATGGTCGAGTATTACGCCTCTACTTCTTGATTCAGTGCCACAGGACCATAGAGAAACCCCTCTCTATTTTCGGACACCAGAACAATCATTGTTCAACATTCTCTGGCTCCAGTGGACACCTAACTCTGACAACTTCTCCTATCGCATGCGAGTGACAGGAGACGCCCACAAGCATAAAAAGCGTAACGTTCTCTCAATTGTGGCTCAAATCTATGCTCCTTGCGGTTGGTTAGCTCCTGTCATGTTCTGGGCGAAGTCTTTCACCCATCTGTTATGGTCATTAGGCCTACAGTGGGCTGAACCCTTGCCTGCGGACATTGCTAAAAACTGGGAAAGATTTTTGAAGAACAGTTCCGTTTTAGAATCCATTAGCATACCACGCTATTTCTATCGCATGTCTGCTACCAACATTCAACTCCATGGGTTCTGCGATTCCAGTGAGGCAAGGTATGGATGTTGTCTCTACCTCAGATGTCTTGACTCCGACAACAAAGTGACAGTTTTCTCATCACTAGATCACGTGTATCTCCCCTCAAAATAATCTCCATACCTCGCTTGGAGCTCTGCGCCGTTCACTTACTTGCCAAACTTATGTACTATTGCACTGACCTCATATCACTACATTGAAAAATTGACTCAAGAACTGCTTGGTCAGATTCCATGATTGTCCTCTCCTGTAATCATTTTAATTATAATTGCTAGATAGCAGCCCTTTACAAAAATTTGATGCTTCATTCTGTTCCACACAAATAACACTATTAGAGAATACAAAAACATTTAGGTCCACTATTTTTATTTATTTAGGAGAGATTATAATTACTTTATAAAAATTATAGTTATTGACTGAAAATGGATTATTTCCTCCCACAGCAGTACGGAGTTTAGTTGACCGAGGTTAAAAAGCTCAAACAAACTTGGCGACAGTCATAACCAATGTGTGTTAACCAAATCACTTCCCATGTTTGCCAATTACTGAAATCTGAATGTGCGTATTCTCATACGATGCGTACTCTTAGACGCCTTAACCCTATATATATATACATACATTTATATGTGTATACACGTAGACAGACCTTATAACTAGTGTGTATATAAATGTGTATATATAGATGTACAGTACATATATACACACATAGTGTTATGCAGAACCTTACGGACAACTCTATACAGGTTGTAGGAGGTAACAAGACAAGTATTTCCAGGTGATGAACTTGGGTTCGGCGTCGCCAAATGACAACGCTATGAGACGTCATAGATGGCGCTGTATGCACCTGGGGAGTAGTCAACATATACAACACACCACCCAAACTAGCACAGGCACCCCCACCACTCCTTTCCCTGACACACACATTTGGCATCGCCAGCCCCATGCTTATTACTTGAAAATACTTGTCTTGTGACCCCGCACATCCTGCATAGTGTTGTCTGTGGAGTTTTGCATAATCCTGTGTGTATGTATATATATGTATCTCGCTATCTCTTTCTCTCTCTCTCAATATATATATAGTTCTGAATAATCATATATATATATGTATACATGGAGTTCTGAATAATTATATATATGGAGTTCTGAATAATTATATATATATATATATGGAGTTCTGAATAATTTTATATATATAGAGTTCTGAATAATTTTATATATATAGAGAGAGAGAGTGAGATAGAGGATTATTTAGAAATTCATATATATCTAATATAGAGGATCTGCAATAAAGAACAGAAGAAGATACAATATATATTTTTACTTATAATTTTAATTAATAGTCTACTTCAAATAAAGGCTAGTTTCAAAACTGAAACTATTTTTCAGCTTTAGTAACTTATCAGCTATTTGCATGCGTTTAGATTCTAGCCATTATAATAATCTAATATATTAGATTAGATTATATACTATATATAATGCATATTAGATTAGTATGATGTTTATATTTTACTTAAATTATATATATAAGATTATTATGATGAATGGATTATAAACGCACGCAAATATAACCGATAAATTACTAACGCTGAAAATTGTATAAGTGGCAGCAATAAGCCAATTACAGAATTGAAGGTGGCTGCGTTATCTGATAGCTCATGATCTTAATAAAATCACACATTTGTAGCCGACGATTTCCGCACGTCCATCATAGACTCTGCCTTAAAATATGAGTGAAGAATGACCATGAGCACGGAATGATTCCTGGATAGCTCAGTGGTTAGAGCATTGACGTACTAAGCCAAAGGTCCCGGGTTCAATTTCCGTTTCCAGGTGTCAGTTTTCAATTTTCAGAATATGCATATATAATAACTTTGGCTATTTGATTCTGTTATAATTTTATTTTGTACATAAATTCAGGGTACGCCAACCAATTCCAACAAAATGTAAACATGTAATCTAAGAAATTAATATGTTTGGTGGCCAAATAATAGTAAAACATTAATTTTAAACTCTATTACTAAAATTACTAACACGTTTGTAACAACACCAATATAAAAAAAATTTAGTGTCTTAAATTCATGGCAACGGAAATAAACAAATCAAAACAAAGAAAGAAATGTTTGAGAAAATGTCTTATATTTAATGCTGATTCCAAAATTTAGTAGGGTCTAGATTAAAAAGGATCGAGGTCACTGTTGCTTCTACTAGAAAAGAAACAAAAAACAAATTTACTTAAAAAACGGTAGTCTAAACCTTGGTAGTACTTAATTATTTCGGATAATCCAAACACAATTTTCGGAAAGTTGACAAAAAAAATCTAATTCAAATAAAATATATTTTATTGATAGCAAACTTAAATTCTCTTTTCCAGTTCTTGGCACAGTCTGTGATATTTGCCAAGTTGCTCTCGTTTCTTATTGATCTGATGGATCCATTTCCTTTTTCTATATTTTCTCATCAGAATGAATAATGCAAGAACTTCCTCTTCATTGGAAGAAGAATTAATTTTCAATAGCACACAATAACCACTAATTTGTTTTTTTTAAAGGAGAACAATGTAACAGCAAAATCTGCTGTTTTCATACTGAGTTAAAGTGCCGCCCGCACTAGTGTACTGTCGTGTGTGTAACGTCTCCTGAACGCAGGCTGCTGCTGTTTCCAGCAACGTCCTGTCCGATGCGGTAGTCCCCTTTCTGGATGGCCGATCCTTTATCTTTCTTGCCTGGAGGCTGGAAGCCAAATTGAAGTGTTATCTTTCTTCACCTCACTCCCTCACGTCAGAAATTAAAATTATGATGTTACTTTTCTCGGGTTCTCTTTTCATGCCTGCTCGCTGTCCGCAATGGGATTATTAATAATTACGTGTGACTGTAATTTTCCACACACTTGCACATGAGGTCTATTTTTAATGGAAAAACAGGTCTATAAATTATGTTTGATTTATTCAAATGGAATTAAACTCGATTATCCAGCAATCATCACACTCGGAATTGAAAAAAGTTTATGATACGCGGCAGCTTTAAAGTTAGAAATTTGGATGTTAGTGCACTGCGGAACTTGGCTACAAAAGGGGTTGCAGGCCAAGTGACTTAGAAAAGCACTTTTCCTTGTTTATCGATATAAAAGAGGACTTCTAGAATCTCCCATTTTCATAAGACACCACCATGATTTCGTCAGCGTTTAGAAACGAAAAAAAAAACAACCGCTATAAGAAATATTTGGGAAAGACTTGTTCACAAAATACTCGGAAGAAGAGTGGACACCTGTAATAAGGAAAGCTAATATGATTTTAGGATGGCGAGTCAACAATGTCTTGTCAACAACATAAAAAATAAAATAAAGTGAACACCCAGGTGTTTTAAACCAGAAGAGAAGATTTTATAACACATTTGGAGTAATGGAGTTCAATATTATAAAAATGTTCACTTACTTGAAATATTTTAAGGGTGGGAACTTTTTATTTATAATATTACAAAAGGGAAAATATATATCAATACAAAGGGCTAGAATTTTTAAGTTAGTGTTTAGGTAAAGTGTACCAGCATTAACGTAAAGGGAGATTGGAAAAACATTTAGGGAAAACCACCCTTAATACATCCTACCAAGATTTGATCTTCATTCTTTCTGTCCTCTGCAGGCCAGTCTATACTTAGAGTGATGCCTTATTTAACTTGTCAAATATGACTATCAAATATTTTGACTCGTACAATCGAACAAACCCTCAGAATGGTGGAAATCTATCATAACTAGTTCTAAAATGTTCCTATCATATGTAGCAGAGATAGACTTATTGTGATATCAGCGGACCCCTTATTTGCCCCAGCGAGCGAAGTACATCGGCCGTGAGAGACAACCCGAGCTATCTTCTAATTCCCGAGCTGGTGGAAGAAGAAATGAAGGATCAGTTGAAGAGAGGCCAGCTGGTCGGCGAGCGCGCAGAGTCCAGTGGCGCAATATGGAACCAGCCCCTCCCCACCTAAATGTACTTGGAATAGTATTGGCCAATTCATCCAGACTTAATGGTATAAATACAAGCCTGTCTTTGGTTCACGTTACCTATATTGTATTCACCACTCGTCGGAGACACTGCTGCTAGAGACACTCTTGGCATCGTAGAGAAGACAAAGATGGTTGTGGCGTCAGCATCACCTCCTCGCTCCAGATCGAGCTATGGAGTTTAGCATGAGTATCGAGAGACATAATTTATTATGTCATTGTGCCCTTAAGGAATATTTTCTATTAATGGAGTTGTAGGATATTTCATGTAAAAGTCCTGAACACTATGTTTTTGTAGGTAGCTCTTATCTGTTTTCCTATGCCCTTATGGCATAGTTGATCCTATGTAAATGTCCATAAGACCATGTTTACTGTAGGTAGCTCTTATTTGTTTCCCTATGCCCTTGTGGCATCGTTTGTTTAGTTAAACTATGAGCTTTTTTATACTATGTCCATTGGACATAGAATAGGTATGTCAGTTGTTCTGACTTTTGTCTATGCCCATTAGGCATAGTTTATTATAATGCGCCACGCGCTCTATCCTTCTACGTCTATTAGGCTAGGTCGCAAATATTTGGGTCATAAACAAACGTCTTAGACTGTTTGACCATGCTGCGGTTATAGAATAGCGTAGGATAAAATAATGTAAGTTGCCAGGTTATCTGTTGATTTGTTTCAGACTTAGCTGGGTCTGTTTCCCACACCAGTCATGTAGGTGTATAACTAAGTCTGTACTGATTTGAGGTATGCAACATGTGGATGGGCTATTCTTTCTTAGTAGTGGCTCGTGGGGCTATGTTTATTATGTATGGCCCACTTGAGGTACCCATAGAGGTGATCAAGTTGATCTCATTAATGAGTAATGTTATTGTCCCCGTTACAGTCTAACTTAAAAGCTTATACTATTGATTGCACTGGCAGTACCATTTAGGAAAGTCCGGCCATAATATTAGTTGCTTCGGGATGCCTGGTGATTAACCACTGAGTAGGTTTAAAGGATCGGTTTCTCATTAAGGAACATATTTCACTGTATTTTCTAGCTCTTGCTAGCTAGTTAATGTTAAATTCTAACCTTGTAGCTCCTTAAAGCTAGGACTAAGATTATGAGGTTTATCTTGGTATTGACTGTTATGTAATGATGAAGTAAGCCAGACTGTCATAAAGAATAAATAGGTTATTCTTGTCATTACTATCTCTAAGTTCAAATAACTTAGTGCCATTTTCTATTACCCTATTGGGAGTATTAGCTGCGGTCCTTTTTTATAACGAGTTACGAGTTCTAGTGTTTACACCAATGACCTAATAGTGCAGGTGGTAGGGTGTACCCCGGTGCTTACCACCTGTCATTGAGGTGCTTCTACCAATAATTAATAATATAACTATTCATCCTCAAATATAAATTATCTAATCATAATCAATGTATAGTTTGAATATTTACAACCTATATTTCTATGTACGTTCTTTTGTCTTGTTTCATAATTAATAAACTCACCTTGTTAATCATGTATGTTATTCATGTAATGTACCTATATCCTATAATGTAGTAAAATGTAGGGTAGTTGGGTGCACTTTAGACCATGCGGCCACCGAAGTGGGTCACTTTGGTTTCACTATTGACAAGAAGATGGGATTTCGAATTCCGCCAGGGTGTACTGAGGATGGCTTTCTTTAATATAAGTAATCTTTCTTCAAGCCCGCTTCGGTGATCGAATGAGCTCACAATATACTGGACTGCTGAGGACATGTATATCAGGGTTCGAATCTCAGTTGGGTTTACTGAGGGTGGTTTTTCATAAACTAATTCTCACTCTACCTGGACGAAAATGCAGGGATATACTAACTAAATTCAAACTACCTCATCCCTAACCCACTACCGTAATTAATATATATGCGTATAACCCAAACGGGTAGTAAGAGGCGGAAAACCTTGTGGTTTTCCTATTCTTTATCCACGCTTATGTGGGTGCATTTTCTATTAGCTATATAATCCTTTTATTTACCCCCCTTAACCCATAGCCCACCCGGTCACATTTGCAGATTCAATTTGATATACAAATTAATTGATAAAAATTAGTGAGAAACTTTCTTGAATGGGTATTTTTTAATATTTAAAAACATATAATCACTTATGAGTAATGTATGATTGTTTGGTTTACTTTCTAGGAGAAAGATATGGTGCTTGGAAAGTGAATAATTTGAAAATAAAGAATATTGAAACAATATATAATATATTAAGAAACAACATTTGTGTAAAATAGTTTTATTAGTGAAAGTACTTCAAATGTTAGAGTTAAAAATAAACTGAGATATTATGTTATCCTACTGTGTCATGAATTGAATATATGTATAACGACTAAATCAAAATGTTATTATTTATTAAATGTATATTATTTTGTAAAAATATATTTTGTAACTGCGTACCTATTATAATAATGTTTAATCAAATGAGATGTTATACAGTTCAGTTTAGATTTTATTAAATAGCTTGTATAAAAATCTAAATATAATCCTCCCTCGGAAACTGTTATTTAAATTGGCATAAATGATCTGCAAATCAGATTGAAACGCAATTATAAGTAATGAAATTGAATTTAATAAAAAATTCCAGATGATTTTATTTATTATTAATTATACTATATCCACAAACGAATAACTTATAAAAACTGGTCGAAACACATTTTTGTAAACTTAATTATTCTTCAGTAAAAACATTGTGACACTGCCATAATAATAACGGCCTAACATTATTTTATTGAACTCGATTAGATATTTAATTTTAAATGAACATATTTCTTTTACTTTCTCATCGAAAGAGAAAGTATTATCATTGTGAAAGAATTTGATCTCGAGATAATGATGCATTTTTACCTTTTATATGCCCCCGAACTCATGTCTGTCTGTCAGTATTTCCCTAGTCATGGATCTGTAACGGTTTTATAGATTTTGTTCAAATTTGATATTTAGATGTTATATAACTATCCCCTGCAACGTTTTTCATAAACTTTGGCACTAGACTTAAATTAAAGTGTGGTTTTGATAAGTGATTATTTTGTGATTTGAGTGATCTTTTTAAAATACAAATTTTTTGAAAATGACTCTAAAGATTTTGTTTGAAATGGGTATTCGGGAAGCGTTTGACCTTCCAAATAACACTGTATTTTTTTTTTTTTACTTTTAGTAAGAATTCGTTGAAGGCTAGTTTACAACTGAGTGACTTTAGAAAATTTTAAATATTCTAACATTTTTTGTTTAAGATGTGTTTTTGTCAAGTATTTAATAATATAAATAGCTTTAGTTGATATTATATTTCTTAAAAATAATAATAGTAGCTTAGTGATGATTTATTTTTGAAAAATTTGCTTTAAAAAAGGGGGTTAAAAAGTTTTTTTTTTCAAAATTAGTGTCTGAGTACTATTTTATATGATAAATTATATCATCCGTAAATTCATCAAAAATAAGTAAATTTAAGGGTGGCTTAGTTTTAACAGATTAAAGGAAATTTTAAATAATAATTACGAAATAATCCTTAAGATTCAGTTAAAAATGGGTAGCTTGAAGTTACTTTTCTCGATGAATAAGAATTTGATTTAATATTTTTAAAAATACAAATAATTTGAGGATGATTAAATATAACTAATATTTGAGAACTAATGTTGTGAACACTTTTGTTTATATTTATATATTAAGAAAGTTTATTGTGATTAACAAGACAATATTATTGTATTTTTAAGAAAGAATAAAACTAATAGCTAGTTTACAAAAGACTCTATTTTGAACATTTTGTGGTAAACTATAATTTACCATATCAGAATGGTTGTACTATAGTATATTACCAATTATTAATATCAAATATTTAAACTATCTTAATTCAACATTCCAGTTGTAGATAAACACTAAACTACAACCGAAATTAAAAAGGCTTTTGCTAATTTTAAGCATATTCTTGTGACCCAACAGATCCTATTTCACAAATGTACAGACAGGTCTTGTCCCTACAGATGAACTCAATAGTCATTTGAGATAGAAATGACAATAATGCTTGTTTCACTATGCTATAAGAGTCGATTAACTAGTGAACTGCTGTTGAACAACTAGTGTTTTGAACAAAGCTATTAGGGCCTTGCTTCGAAAAACTAAACGACTCTCAAATTGATTAATAATTTTATTTTATTTCTGATTACAGACTTGATCGATTTTACAACGCACCCATGACAAGTAACTGATGTAGCTACTACATGTGACTGATGTAGCTACTACATGTGACTGATGTAGCCACTACAAGTGACTGATGTAGCCACTACAAGTGACTGATGTAGCCACTACAAGTGACTGATGTAGCCACTACAAGTGACTGATGCAGCCACTACAAGTGACTGATGCAGCCACGACAATTAGTGACTGATATAGCCACTACAAGTGACTGATGTAGTAGCCACAAGTGACTAGTTGCTGTAAATTTGAGCCTATCGAAGAAATATCGTGTACTAGTTGAGTGTCAAACCAAAACGATGCAAATTGACAGGTAGCGTGGAGACTGTTAGATTAATGGTTCTACTAAAGTGTAATAACTAAATATATAAATATATATAGCAGTATTCTACTAATAATAGTGGCTTGACTATGAAACTGTACATTTTAAAATAAACTTCTTTGCATGTAATGATAAATGAAACGTTTCACTACCACTGCCTATGGTGTAACATTGAGTTACATTTGAACTCGCCCCCATGCTAAACTTCATACTCAACTCGCCGAAGAATCTTATTACCCGCTCCAAATAATATTCAATAATATTCTAAACCCTACAATAGTACTCTTCACTATTGTAGTTCCTGTAAATTGAAACAACGTTATAGACAATTCAAATCAATAAAATCAATTCAATAGAACTATGGAATACATTGGAATCTAAACTCACCAAATCTATCGTGTGTAGACAACGACGAGCTACACTGGGTAGTAACAGAGACTCCTTCACCTAAGTTAACACCGACTAAATCAAATAGATACTGAAGCCATGCCAAGCAATACTATCCACGTTCATCAGAATTCTACCATTCTTCACCCTGGTGGATAGTTTCACAACTACAGAAATGACGTCCGATTGAAGTAATCGCTGTTCTAAAATGAAAAATGGGACAACAATATCAACAATCCACGTCATGTTCGATTCCTTCTAGAAGGAATTGTTCTACACCCCCCACCTTGTTTCCGTGCTGTGAAAAACCCCTATTTAAAGTCCTGTGAGCAAATTATTAAATAGACTACTCAACCAACACTGGACGGAGGAACATAGTCCTAGGATCAGGATTATGCCAGGATCATCACGTGATAAACTACAAACTTTAACTATGGCTACGTATACTTTGAACTTTATAATTTAATAACATTAACTTTTGTATATGCCGTATTTATTTTCTTCGCCAAAATAGTAAAATATATAATGTCTGTCGCCACTTGGGCGCTCGAGACAGCTGTTTAGTTTTGATCTTTAATTTATAATAACTTAGATTTTTTTGTGGTGAAGAGGTTTATCATTATTTCATTCTGAAATAATGTTGTAAATAAAATGTTTTGATTTCTTTTGTGATAATGAACAATTATAAAATTTAACTTCGAGTCGTAAATTGTTTAACTGATAAAATTAATTAGTGATTAATTTTATATTTTGATCGTAGTTTGAATGATTTCACTAGACTTTGTTTATAGTGATATTGTTAACTTTAATTTCACGAATAGATGGAAGTTTCTAAACTGTAAGTTAGGTCAGGTAGTCCAACGGGAGTTTGACTAAAGTCTGTTAGCCAAACTCTCACGTATATTAAAAATGTCTAATAAATATTCTTTATATATTTATTATTTAATTTGTTTGAAGTCTGCCTTAAGTGATGCAGTGCAGAGACGTTTAAAACAGTATAATAAGGCCCATAAGGCTCTTATATAAATCTTATATAAACCATATATAAATCTTATAAATTTATTAACTGATTTATTATTTGTTTACTTGTATTCGTTTGAACACTGTGGGTCGTTTGTCTCATAAAGACTAGCCCATCTGATTGTTTGATTTGTCTAACAGTAGAGAAGTTCTCGCTAAGGAACTACACTAATAACTGTTTATTTCTAACATGATTTTCCACTGAACTCAGTACGATTATTGAGACCATGTAATTAATTGAATTCATCTTTGCTAATTGTTTTTTGCTTTGAATAAACCATTTATGGTATTACTATTTGAATCTTGCATTTCATGTCCTTTGTATAATATATGTAGATTGCACCCTCCCTCTACCTTTAAGTTATCGATGGTCGTAAGGAAAGGATTGGAGAGAGGGGTGCAACAATGGGATCCTTTGTGTCTGTACTTTTGGAAAAAATATATATATATGTGATACCTTGTATTATATTACTCGTATATGGGCGTCATCTACCAATTCTTGTATTAGTAAAAATAGATTTGTTTATAAACATAGGTAATCCTGCAGCTCTGCTTCAAATGTACCGGGCTACCAGCGTTTCACATGAATACTCCTTTTCTTGGGACCTCTGGGGTGTCCTTAGATAGAAATTAAACTATCGTGGGATGAAAGTAGTTAACACTAGGCCTACAGGCAAATCTGGCAGTGGCGGCTCTACCATAAGACGAACTAGGCGACCTCCAGGGGCCCGTGCCGTGATTGAGTGAGTAGTGGAGTTTACGAGGTAAGATGAACTCGGAGTACAGGCAAACATACTTTGCCAGAATACTTTGGCTTTTCTTTCCTACACCATGTTTCTGTCACAAATGTAATATACCCCCTGACGATGCTGCGGCTTCCAGTAGTTTTTTTTTTTTTTTTTTTTGGAGGCAGTAGACCTTATTTGCTGCTTCGTTAAATAGATTGGATATTTAAAAAACATAGCTGATCTTACACCTAAACCTTTATAGGAAACAAGATGGGGTGCAGAATTGGGGGTGTTAAAGCAGTTAGATACCAACTGAATGGCATTTTAGATTACTTTGAGGAGCTTTCAGTTACAAGTGATGAACCTTTAGTATTCAGTGAGTTCACTTAACTACACAATAAAATGTTGTCTTACAAGTATGCAACTTCCCTGGTAGTGTTATATGACAATCTCCACCAGATTAATTTAATCAGAAAAATGGGACAGCAAGAGAATGTGGCTTTGAATGTAACTATTTAACACGTTGAAGGATTTTTAACTTGGATTTTCGAGTACATCGTGAGTGTTTGTATCTTTGCTCTTGTTACTGATAATTCAATTGCTGAAGAAATCGGAATCGTAGAAGGATTGAAACAAATTTTTAATTGAAGAAAGAAGCGCCACTTCGAATGGGAAGGCTTGGATGAAGTTAGTTATAGCCTAGAATACTTATTTATAACAGAGTATTTTTACGCAGTCATTGATCAGGTTCAAATGGGCTTTGAAACTCTACAAAACGAACTTTTGGTTCTCTCTATAATATTCGTTTCTGAAGAACAAATCACATCAAAAGCTGTCTGTAGTATTGAGCTAAAATAACTTCTTACTGTCAATAGTAAAGGCGAAGAGGCATCAGAATCTTATAGGGCCCCTACATGATTGGTCAGAATGTCAGTATTAATAAAGTAATAATCAATACTGTCAGTCAGACTGATCGTGTAGGGGCCCTATTACAGTGGCATTGATAATGAATAGTTGTTCCAAGAATTAAAGATGTGCGTAAGCATTTTGCAACTAAAGTTAAAGGTGCTGCTGTAGTGCTAAAACACATTACTTCAAAGGACATGAATATGTTTATCCTAATATTATTATTTCTCTTCAAATTTTATTAACATTCAACCCTCTCAAATTTTCAAAAATACTCTAAAATTAAGTTGGCACATCTATTATTGTATTAATATATTACTTATATCTAACATGTGTATGCACAATTCAATATATACTTATTCAAGCATTCTTTTTCACAGTATTCTATTAAGTGATGTGAAAGTAAAATGAATTTTTCTGTAACTCTAAAGCTTGTTTATCTCATTTTTTTCAAATAATAGTAAAAATCCTCAAATCTTATACTACTATCCTCACACCGCTTATTAACATTATGTTGCGAGCTCTGATGTTACTTGGTTACTTTATTATTTTCCCTTTAGTTCTTATAGTAAAATATCGATTCCAAATTTAGACCAGTTTGAGCAAATTTTAAGCTAGGTTAGGTTAGGTTAGGTTAGATTGTGGGGAACCTCGATAATAATCCACCTAATGCCTTGCATACCCCGGATCCGCCACTGAAATCTGGCATTGAACTAATGATACAATAGAGGCAGATTAAATAATTAAAAATATCAAGTTTAATTATTATTACTCTATTTAAAAATGTGTTTGATATCCCACCTAAGGAGGAAATACTTAAATCCGTGTCTACTTTTATAGTTAAAATAGCATAAAAGTTTACAATTAAAAAAAAAGGCATCACTATAGACGTCGTGAGAAGAGACGTTAGAGCTATAAAAGGTTCAGAATTCTATTTTAATCATTATAAAATCGGTTAAACAAAGAATTTATCATAGTAAGCACCAACACATTTGCGGTGAACATTTTCCACTACGTGAAAGCCAGTCAATTTAATGGAATTACAGGCCACACTAGCATAATCGAGATTTGACCTGACCAAAACAAAACACAAACCTATAATACAGTTAACTTTAGAGAATGAGAAGGTTGGATAAATATTTAAAAAGGCCAATTAACTTCAAAGAGAAACTAAACTATCAATATGATAGTGGAAGTAGAGCTTATGGTCTACAACTAGATCGTTAATATAGATACAGCATTCTATAATTTCACTGTTAAATTTGTAAGGGAAAGAAATTTTATTCTTATTTTTTTAGCACCACGTCTTACTACCCGTTTGAGTTATACACTTAAGTACTAATTACGCTGATGGGTCAGGAATTATGAAGGTTTAATTTAGAGGAAGTGAATCCGCATCTGCATGGAGGGAGAGTGGAAAACAATCTAGGAAAACCACCCAAGTTCACCCGACTGAGATTCGAACCTCGTTCTCCCCATCCTAGGCAGTCTGGCTCAACATGAAACTAACGCGTGAGCTAGCTACGCCACCGAGGTGGGTGGAAAGAAATAGGGGCGGCCTTTCTGGTGTAAGCTATATACATAGGCTTAGATTTATTAATAGACATCCAATTTTCAATATACCATCGTAGTACACCAGAAATTTCAATTTGTAAATAATTTAAACAGTCAACAAGTCAAGTGATGTTTTCGAATAGTTTGAGATAATCAGCAAACAATAAATAGTTTGAAGAACTATGTCATCGATAAAAACATTAAAATAAGAGGAACTAAACTCAGCCCTTAAGGTTTACCAAAATGGGCTGCTAAGAAGTTTGAAGTGTTTAATCCATATTGATGGGAAAATATATATTATCTAAATAGCTCCTAAACCAATTCTCTAGAGTCTAGAGAAAACGACTGCCAAAACCACTTAGTTCTGAGAGAACAATACTGTGCTGACACAGATCAAAATATTTACTCTGTTCAAAATAAATAATTGTATCAGTCTAACTTTGAGTAAACACTTGTAGGCAACATGACCCAGAAATTCTACTGTGCTAGTCACAGTTTATTTATTGTTTACAAAACCATGTTGATTTTTAGATGATTTGTTTTCCAAGCAGTGCTCATGTATTAGGCTTATTTTTTCAAAACTTTAGAAAAAGTATTTAGTTGTAAAATAGGCCTACAATTACAAATATTAGTTTTAGCATCTTTTCTATGTACGGGTATAACTATAGATTGTTCCATGCTTTAGGGATCGATCCATTTGGCAGCCTGAGATGGAATGTACAGGGTGTTCGGAAGCTCATAGCAAAAACTTCACATATAGATTGTTTGACCCAAAAGTAATGTAAAATCAATTTGCACATACATCCGGAAAACTATGCTAATACCATTAAATTGTGTTCAAAGTTTCCACGTACAGCGCTGGGAGAGCTAAGCTGTTCAAGCATTCGTGTACAGCAAGTTGCATAGGAGCTAGGCGCACGGCACCACACACACCTTAACATCTTGGAGCACAGGAGTAGAGCATACCACAATTAATAGTAAACAACACACCAATCCATATAGAAATACGAATACGTTCAGAGGGTCATTATTAACGGTCCTACATCACAGAAAGTGCCTAGCATGATTACATTTGCAGTGCTGCGTGCCTAACTTCTTTTCAAATGGTTCTACACGTATGCTTCAGAGCTTTGCTATCCTGGCACTATACGCTGAGACTTTGAACAAACTTTAATGGTATTAGCAGAGTTTTCTGGATGTAAGTGTACAGGGATTTTGTATTATTTTTGGTTCAAACAAGCTATGCGTACAGTTTGGGCTATTAGTTTCCGAACACCCTGTATATATGCCAATATTGGATTGAGAATATTTGCACAGCCTTTAACAATAAGGTTGGGTTTCCATCCACACCTGCACATTTGGATGAACTTGATGGTAAGAGAGTCATCCAAGGAAGTAATGTGGCCAGGACACAGGGACACATTAGTTTAGTTTCAAAAATAGGATTCGTTTAGGTATATAATGAGATAAAATAGTTGCCAAATTCATTCAAAATTGGATCAGAATTTATATTTACATTTATTTCTCGACTGGAAGGGGAGACTCTAACCACACGGTTATTTTATACATATATCAAAAAATCCTTGGGTTTGCTCTTGAAGCTAGTTAGATTCATTCAAATAGCGCTATCATAGGTAAAGTTTCTTTAACTAATTTACGATGATGCGAAAAAGATGAATAAAGTTTTCTATTTAAAAAAAAATATAATTTAAGAATTTATTTTTCTTTCTTACCAAATATTTGAGTGTTAAATAAAACTAATTTGGAAATTTAGATGAATTTTTTATTGTAATTTTTTTTAACAAGCGTGTTGATTATTCTTTGTGTGATTTTATTAAGGTTCTCAGTATTTATATTAACATCAACAGGTGAACAAACCCCCACCCAATCGGTGGTCGTAAGTTCGATGTAAGGATTTAAATAATCACCTTGATACTGTAAAATATTTTGGGAATATTATTAACAACTTATTTCGTGGGGTAAATCAAGCTCAATACAATGATGATAGTGATAGTAATAATAATAATAATTATTATTATCATTATAATTATAATAATAATAATAATGACCAAAAAGTAGATCTTTTTCAGTGTCTAAATAAATCATATTTTAACATCTAATATAAGTATTTTAAAAATATAATAGAATTTAAACTATTTATCCTTGGTTTTGAGGCAACTTTAGTCAATTTATACCAGAGTATATTTTAAAAAGCCTTAAAAATATTTTAATAGTAACATTAATATGTATTGACCTATTTAAGGACATAATATTTTGCATACACATTTTGCATTTTAATAATACGTATACATCCGTAATTTATTGTTTCATTACTTTCCCAATTGAATCACAAAATCATTAAAACGTGATAAACTGAAAGAAGGGTCTAGTCTTGAAATTGTAACAAAACTTTATTTCTGATGACTGTATTATAAATAACTAAATATGTCAAAAATGAAAATCTACTGTTGGTCCTAAGCAAACTTCATTAGCTAACAAGAACCAAGGTATTATATTCCCATATAATAATTTGGAACTATTACTATACAACAACTACTATACTAATGTCTTTCTGGAATTATAAAATATAAATAAATATTAAAACTTAAATAATATTGTTTGTTATCAACTTTAAACAATCTTTTCTATGTTTTACTTATATCTTGACTCATTTTTACTTTCTCTCTATCTTACAGGTAGAGAAATTATGGTGATCGTCAAAAAAATCGAACTCGAGATTTTGATGAATCTTGACGTTTCATTACTCCCTGAAACCGAAAAAGTGGTTTTTGAATTTCCGTCTGTCTGTCTATCTGTCTATCTGTCTGTCTCTACCTCCAACTAGAGCCTAAACTATTTTACCGATTGAGCTGAAACTTGATATCTAGGGTTTTCATAGGGTTGCCCCGAGGGGTTTTTGGAATTGGATATCTACCC
>CABFWO010003888.1:0-27951 GCA_902155825.1 Timema genevievae | reverse complement strand
AAGATCTGCAACACCTTATAAAATGTTAAAACTTTAACCAAAAATCGAAATTTTAATACGAAGTGTTGACCCTTGTGGAAGACATTAAACTGATTGAAATGCTCTTAGGTGGACAAAGATGCGCCTCTTTTCTCATTGATTATATATCATTGTATATTATTTTATGCGTGTTCTTATGTGGAGTGGTGATGATACAATGTATATTATTCCGTTCAGAAATCTTACGAGTTTATAGAAAGAGAGAGAAAGTCTGTGCGGTGCCCCGTATCATTTATTTATCAAGTAATACTCGCTACAATTGTATCTCTAATTACTTTATTATAAGTTTATTATACATTTTCTTTCTTTTATTATAAATTAATATGTTAACTCTTTCTTTTATTAATTTTTCAATTGGATAATTTTTATTGTTTTTTATGGCGCACATAATCCAAATAAAAATAATTAATTTTATCAAATACTATTTTGTTCTCATTTATAATACCATTATTTTTTAATATTTAACTAACAAATTTTTCTACAAAGCTTAACTCTTTATTATATAACTCTTACTTTGGCTTTGTATTTTGTTCTTGTTTTTAATTTGTTTCCTGTGAGTCTAGCTATGCCTATATTATAGTTCCATATAATGGTTTTAAATATTTTTGATTTCTTAGTTTCAATTTCCTTTGTTCAGTATTAATTTTCAAATTAATTCTTAAATTTTTAAAATATAATTTCCATCTTCCTCCTATATTCTCACCCCTATAAATTTTAATTTTCTCATTTTTGAATCTATTTATATTAAACAACACTCATTAATAATAATCATTTTTCAGATGTATTCTAAAATATTGTTTATTCTGATGACAAATTTGTATCTTGGATTTAATTAAAACAAGTGCTAGATTTAATGGAAAAATTAATATATTTTTTTCAACACAATATGAAAATGGGCATACATCCTTTCTTTAAAAGTGAGAAACAAACTATTAAAATTTTAAATATTGCTCTTTTGTTAATTCAATTTTTGTCATGGTGAGAAAGCAAAGATAATAGGTATGGGTTTATGAATATTTAATTACTTTTAAAACTTCCAATCACCCAAAGCAAATATTTTTCTAAGATTTATCTGAAAACTCCCTTAAGAAAACTTTTTCTCCACCTTTGCAAGCCTAAATGTTTACAAATAGATGAGTATTTTTTTTTAGATATGTGTAAGATAAATTTTCAAGTATATTAGTCATTGACAAGCATGATAAACTTATAATGAGTGAAATTCATACGGGTTCTTTCATGACCTACATACAAGGAGGGAAATATCGTTGAAAGTTCTTTCAATAGCAACCAATATATTAGGAGAGTGCTCAAACTTTTGATTCAAAGGTGATTTTTTCCACATAAATAGACGTGCTTCATATACTACCAATAGATGAACTAGATTCTGAAGTTATACATAATATCATAAATAAAGTTACTATAGTTTTTAAAGAAAAAATAGGGCTCAAGGTGATTTTTGTAATACTAGCTTTAAATCGATAATGTATGTAATCCTTTACTTAGAATCCCAAATAATGTTATGATAAAACTTTTTCATTACTATAATAATTGGCCTTGCGCATATTTTTAAGTGTGTCAGAATGGTTGAATTCTAAAGAAGGGAATATAATTTTAGGTACGGTAACTATAATATTTCTGATGAATTTTTGGATGCAGCTGATTTTTAAAGTGTAAGGCTATTTTATGATTTATAAAATATTTATGGCAGAAGGAATAAATATAAATTATTAAAAATATATCTAGTATTTAAAAAAATTCTAAATGAGCTGATATGCAAATATATTGTATAAATAAATATGAAAATGTAAAAACATACTGACATAAATAGTACTATGATAGTATGTAAATAAAACTTGATTTTTCACTGTCTATATACATCCCAAAACATTAATATTAAAGAAGAACTAAGATAGTGCTATTCCTATTTTAATTGACCTGATATTTCAAATATCATATGTTCTAATTTGTCTATTACTTGGTTTTTCCTTATAAGTCTCTATTTAATTATGCAGCTTTTTTTTTTGGCTCAAATTGTAATTATGAAGTCAAACACTAAAATATATTTTATATTATTTTTAAATTCATGAAATTTATGGTTCAATAATTTTGAAGTGTTTACAACTATAAATAGATAATCATGCAGCTAATAGTGGAGGAAATTCCCTAGCTATTAAGGATTAAAGAGTGTTGTGGATGTTGTTCATAAAAGACTGACATAGTTTGGTAATTTATGGCAGATTTACCTTAGCTGATCATTATAAAAATACTGACCATATACATTTATCATTTCTGCTAAATAATATACAAAACTTATTTATATAACTAGTTCTCAGATCCCGATTGTATTAAAACTGATTTTAAAAAAAAATTAGTAAATAGAAGGATAGATTAAAAATAAGCCAAAAAAACTTACAAAAACAATTTTTTGTACATAAATAAATATCATTTGGCATAGCTTCAAATTAACTGTGCAGTTCCTGATACATACAGGCTAATATTTCACTGGACAAAATTGGAATTGCGTGATTTAAAAAATAATATTTTTGGTCAGTTTGACAGCTATTAGTAATTTAAACTATCTGAATTAAGGAAACGTGAATACTAGGGTGAATTTAAATTAATGCTTTTTAATTTGCCTGAAGGGTAGATATTTGAATGAGTTGTAGAGGACCTAGTCATTATACACCCATCTGAGAATAAAATCCTGACCTAACAAGATATAGCCAGGATCTATTATAGTAATTGAATAACTAAATATTTCATTAATTAATTAATTTACAAGCGCGTAAAACTACTTTCGGCTGAACAACTAGTGAACATAGTTTGAAGAAAATGCGTGTAACTAGTAATGAAGTCGCAAAGGTACTGCAGAGCCTTATTTACTAGATACGGTATTGGTAACGCCCATGACTCACAAACTACTAGATACTATAAATGCACGGATAGATACAATCAAAAATTTTATTTTAAAGTCTTCAACTTCATTCTTAAATATTTAGAATATGATTACTTACAAAACTCAAAACATATCAAACATTAAATTGAGTTTTAAGAAATTCAATAAACAAATATTATAGCAACTCGTGGAATATAATATAGTATTCAAATATGTCAGTAATAGAATGCAAATTAAATAACTATTAATGGAAATTTGTTTCGAATAGATTGATACATTATTGAAATATATTTTTTAATCACATTTGTGTAGCTATTAAGTATGATGTAACACAATTATTATTTTTAATTTTAGCAAACTGGGTACGCTGCAGAAGTTATGAATCTCTCGTAAATAGATTTAATTCAATCAAATAACATTATTTGGGTTTGTATTTTAATAACAAAACAATTTATATCTAATTAAATATTAATCTACCATATTAATATATTTTAATTAATATAAATTATATGTAAATCAATCTAAAACAAAGCTGTAATCAATATAATGTTGTTAATTAGATCTTTTAAATAACCATGTTTGATTATTTATATCCTATGCACCAACAAAGGAATATACTTCTTGTCTCGGGTACATGTTATTCTGATATGTAATAGTAGGTATACAGACTGAATGTCTGATTTTTAGTTGACAAAGAAGTAGGCGTTTGAATCTGGCCTACTGTATAGAGGGTAATTTTTCCTTAATGGTTTCAAACTATCTCCTTATGCAAATTCTGGTACATTTTATCCAAACTCTGCCGTCCATTTAGTTACCTTAGTATTTGAATTAAAATTAATATGACTAAGCCTATTGGTAATAACACGTAATGAAAAGATAGATCTTCTATAACACTACTACTTAGTATTGGTATATCGGTATTTTATTGAGCCTGACTAAAATATCTTATTTAAAAATTACCAGCTACATTTTAATAACAAGGCTACAAAATTGGACTTTACTACTCTACGATATTAAGAGTCAGAAAACTTATTGCTGTACTTATAAAAGTACACCACCTATTCCTATCTCGAACTGATTCAATCTTGTAGACACACTTCACTACACCATATCCCTATCTTGAGCTAGTTATATTCAGTCCATATCATTACACTCTATCCCTACCTTGAGCTAGTTCTATTCAGTCCACCTCATTATACCCTATCCCTGTCTTGAGCTAGTTCTATTAATTCCAACTCACTACACCCTATCCATGTCTTGAGCTTGTTCTATTCAGTCCACCTCATTACATCCTATTCCTATCTTCAGCTAGTTCTATCCAGTCAACCACATTACACCCTATCAATATCTTGAACTAGTTCCATCCAGTCCACCAAATTACATCCTATTCCTATCTTGAGTTAGTTCTGTCAATTCCATCATATTACACCATATCCCTAGCTTGAGCTAGTTCTATCCATTCCGTCATATTACACCCTATCCCTAGCTTGAGCTAGTTCTATCCATTCCATCATATTACACCCTATCCCTAGCTTGAGCTAGTTCTATCCAGTCCACTAAACTACACCATATCACTATCTTGAGCTAGTTCTATTCAGTACACCTTATTACACCCTATCCCTGTTTTGAGCTAGTTCTATTCAGTCCACCTCACTACACCCTTTCCCTATCTTGAGCTAGTTCCATTCAGTCCACCTCACTACACCCTAGCCTTATCTTGAGCTAGTTCTATTCAGTCCACCTTATTACACCCTATCCCTGTCTTGAGCTAATTCTATCCAGTCCACCCCATTACACCCTATCCATATCTTGAGCTAGTTCCATTCAGTCTACCTCACTACACCCTAACCTTATCTTGAGCAAGTTCTATCCAGTCCACTAAATTACACCATATCACTATCTTGAGCTAGTTCTATTCAGTACACCTTATTACACCCTATTCCTGTCTTGAGCTAGTTCTATCCAGTCCACCCCATTACACCCTATCCATATCTTGAGCTAGTTCTATTCAGTTCACCTTATTACACCCTATCCCTGTCTTGAGCTAGTTCTATCCAGTCCACCTTATTACACCCTATCCATATCTTGAGCTAGTTCCATTCAGTCTACCTCACTACACCCTAACCTTATCTTGAGCAAGTTCTATCCAAACCACCAAATTACACTCTATATATTTCAGGTCCATTTTAATGTTATCCTTCCATCTAAGTTTAGGTCTTCCCAATGATTTATTCCCATTGGGTTTGCCGGTCAATACTTTGAACACCATTCCAGTTACTCATATTTACGCTGCATGTCCTGGCCACCGTGATCGGTGAGCTGTTATTACCATGATAGTGCCAGGTGATGAGTACAGGGTACGTTACTCCTTAATTAGTAAGTTCACCCATTAGCCATTAAATGTGTGCGTTTGTCGACCCCATATTTTCCTAAGTACCGTGTTTTATATCACCCTAAATTTATTTTGGTCGTTTGGGGTAAGATACCATGTTTCACAAACATAAACATAAACTGGTAAAACTATTATTATGTATCTTCTATGTTTTAAATTTCTTGACAACAGGCGATATGTCAACAACTTACTGACACACACAAACTAGTTTAACCAAAGTCAACATCATAGCTAGACATTAGCATCTAAGCCCAAACCTGCCTCGTGGCATGGTGGTCAGAACTCCTGGCTGCTGACCTAGAGGTCCCTGGTTCGATTCACGGCTAGTACCGAGGGATTTTCTCGAATGGGGAATAGTTCCCATATTAACAATGATTTGGTTGGTTAGCCATGATTTAAGATCTCCATTGACTTTACAACGACATATTCACAACCATCATCCCCTCGTCTTATCGGGATATGGAAGGATCCTCCACGGAAAGTGCGATTCGGGCGTTCCCTGGGCAACGGTACATTAGTTCTGGCTAATCTTTGCACAAACTGAGCTACAGATTGATCTAGCCCAGGCAAGCCATGATTATTATTGTTATTATTATTTGAACCCAGAAAGAAATATTATACTGCAAGGGTAATTACATAGCCCCATAGTTACCTAAATAACATTTGGTAAAAGCTGGTCTAACGCATCAGGCTCGTGGTAGACTGGGATTTTGGTGAAGTGAAGGCCATGGTTCGTATCCCGACCAGGTGCTTTTAGGGGAGACATTACCATCCTTATTTTTTTAAGAGATGAGGAGGGGAGGGTTATTTTACGTGTTCTTTGTGATCTTATTCTATCAGCACAGTACTTAAAAATCAACTGAATTTTAGAATAAAAAACCAACTCATCGTCCAGTACGTTCGCCATTAATTATTTATCATGAAATAAGCCCCAATTTAACAATCTATAACAATTTTGGTAATTCCGGGAATTGAAGCTGAGACCCTACCAACTGAGCTAATTTATCGTACTCTGTTAATTATCTAATTTGATTTATACGTGTACTTACTTCAGACCCGCTTCAGTGGCCAAATGATCTTAGGCAGAGGTTCTCAATAGACGTCCCGAAGGGCAAATGGGGCCCGCGAAGGATGTCAGTCTGGTCCGAGGTAAATAAACTGTGAATTAAGTGAAGTGAACAAGTTAATAGATGGCAATGTATAAAACACCCTAAGATTACCAGATAATATTAACTCAGATATTAAACAAAGTGATGAAAGACATCACCATCACTTTTTTCGTGGATTTCTTGATAACTAAAGTAAGGCTTATTTTATATTTATGTACTAACTTTAGTAGCTCTTAAAATAAAAATAATGTTTACGATATTATGAGATACTTAGATTTCGTTTTGATAATATGTAAATTTACAAAATCCAGTTTTCACATCCTCTGACCTGGTCCATGAAAAAAAAATATTTGTGGCTGTCTGTGAGAATTATTTGAAAACCACTAGTTTAAGGCATCACTCTCGTGTTAGATTGACCAGCTCATGATGGAGAGATCAGGTTTTGAATTTCGTTCTGGTCTATTTAGGGTGTTTTTTCGCAAATCGTTTCCCACTCTCCTCTCATTAGAATGCGAGTAGATTACCTTTAAAATGTTTTCTTTCCTATCCCTAGCTCATTAGAGTAATTATAATATAATATGCTTACATCCTGAACAAATAGTAAGACCCGATAATGAAAAAAACTTGATCTTGACTACCTTACTCATTATTACGCCTTAAGATGAGGATGTAAGGGACGTTAGAAAATAACGTGTTTATGCTGTTTCTATATTAACACATTTTTTTGGTCAAAATAAATCCTATTTTGGTTCAGTACAAACATAGAGTTTAATTTTCTTTACATACTGACTTCAACAGTTCTTTAATATCTGTCAAGGGTGTCCTGGAATTTAATAACAACTTTTTCTTTTCCTTTAAAAGGTTTGTCATCTAATGCCACTATCCTCTTGATAAATATTCAACAACTGTTGATATCATCATGTGAATAAAATTAAACTCTATGTTTTTACTGAAGTAATATTTTTATATATTTTGGCCGAAAAATGTTTTTCTATACAAACCGCTAAGGCTAGAAATGTATATATATATATAATGTATATAAGTTATATATTTATTTATTTTATTTATACAAGCTATATATAAATAAGCTATATGTTTATATATGCAACTTATATATATAAGTTATATATTGTATACATAACTTATATATTTAAGTTATATATTGTATACATATAAGTTATATATTTTATACATATAAGTTATATATTTTATACATATAAGTTATATATCTATTTATTTTATACATACAAGTTATATATAAATAAGCTATATATTTATATATGCAACTTATATATATAAGTTATATATTTTATACATATAAGCTATATATCTATTTATTTTATCTATACAGGTTATATATAAATAAGTTATATATTTATATATACAACTTATATATATATATATACAAAGGTTAGAAAAAGTTTCCCTGAGTACATAAGCTAGGCTATTATCGTTAATGTGTTCTTGTATCGGAGTTATCAACATTTTTCATCATGCGATTTAAGGTATGGTGTAAGAGGACGTGACAAAAGGCCAGGGTTTTTGTAGTTTTATGTCAAAACATTTTTATTGGTCAAAATAAAAACTATTGCTCTAGTATAAACATAAGAGTTTAATTTTATACATATGCTGATATCACCCGTTGTTGACTATCTGCTATGAAAATAACGGCCTTAAATATGACTTTTTTTTAGCGAAGAGAAAAAAATTATTGCCATCAAATTCAGGATACCATTGACATATATTCAATAACTTTTTATGTCATCATATTAAGATAATTAGACTATGTTTCTACAGTAGAATTAGTTTATATATTTTACTAAAATAAATGTTTTGATTAAAACAACCTGCAAAACACTGCCCTTTTCTCGTATCCCCTCCCAGCCTAGTCATCAAACTCAACAGATAGTGTAGGGGTACAGATAATAAATCCGAGATGCACACAGCCATAGTTCCTCCAGCACGTAAATCTATGCCAAATGTATTTATTCTTGGTCTTAGTGTTAACTTAAGTCAAAGCGGTCAAAGGCGGCAGGCTCATAAAAGTATATGTTATAAATAAATGCTCAATTTAACAATCCTAGGTTTTATATGATGAGAATGCAAAAACCTATTTCTGAATTTTAAAATAACCTGCTCCAATAGCTAAGTGGACCAAAGCTTCTTGATATTGTGTAGTGCTTTTCCATTTCGTAATATTCCAAATAAAAAGTTGCCACCCTTAATATATATTTCAAGATAGTGAACGATTTTATAATATTGAGCTCCATGACTCCATATGTGTTATAAAATCTTCTCTTCTGGTTTAACAAACCTGGATTTTAATTTAATTTTATTTTTTATGTTGTTGACAAGACATTGTTGACTCGTCGTCATAAAATCTTATTAGCTTTCCTTATGACAGGTATCCACTCTTCTTCCGAGTATTTTGTGAACAAGTCTCTCCCAAATATTTCTTATAGCGGTTGTTTTTCTTTCGTTTCTAAACGCTGACGAAATCATGGTGGTGTCTTATGATATTGGAAGATTCAAGAAGTGTTCTTGTACGACTATAAACAAGTAAAAGGGCTCTTCCAACCTCACTTGACCTGCCACCCTGCTGTAGTTAAGGTCGGCAGCGCACTAACATCCAAATTTCAAACTTTAAAGCTGCCGCGTATCTTAAACTTTCTTTCTATTCGGAATGTAATAATTTCTGGATAATCGAGTGTCATTTCATTTGAATAAATCAAACATATTTTATAGAACTGTGTTTCCAATATAAAATATACCTGTTAATTAAATTATGGAAAACTACGGTGACATGTAGTTATTAATAATCCAATTGCGAACAACGAGTAGGTATGAACATAGAACTCGAGAAAAGTAACGTCACATTTTAATTTCCGACGTGAAGGAGTGAGGTGAAGAAAGATAACACTTACATTTGGCTTCCAACGAGAAAGCACAGAAGAGAACGTTACAATATTTAGAACTATTTTTACTTTCTCTCTATCTTACAGGTAGAGAAAGTATGGTGATCGTCAAAAAAATCAAGCTCGAGATTTTGATGAATCTTGAAGTTTCATGACTCCCTGAATCCGAAAAAGTGGTTTTTGAATTTATGTCTGTTTGTTTGTCTGTCTGTACCTCCAACTAGAGCCTAAACTATGTAACCGATTGAGCTAAAACTTGATATATAGGGTTTTCATAGGTTTCACCCGAGGTGTTTTTGGAATTAGACATCTACCCCTAAAATTAAGGGTAGATTACTGAGAAAAAGTCGATTTTCTCAAAATCGGCTTTAACGATTTTGATTAAATTTCATTTGTAAACATTAATAAATATTCCTAACAAAATGGCTACTCTCAATATTTCGGCAAAAATTGCTTTAAGGGCTCCGGTCTGAAGCGTATATTAACATTTTTTATAATAGCTCTGAAACTATTTGAGATATGAAATTACTTAGCACAACAAATATGTATATATACTTATAATACAAATATTTTATTCGAAACATATTTTAATAAAATCAATAACTTTCAATCTAAACTCAATTATATATATTTTTTAACTTTTTGAACATTAAAGTTTAAGTATTGCGACCGTAAAAAAAACTAACCTGAAATGTTGATGGATGTCGACGTCTCATAACCCCCCGAACCCTAAAAAATAGTATTTGCAATGCCATCTGTCTGTGTGTCTATTAAAACCTAAAATTAAGAGTAGTTCTATAAAGGGCGAAAAGAGAAAAAATAGATTTTCTCAAAATCTGCTCAAACGATTTTGATTAAAATTCGCATCTAGGCGTTGATTAAGATTATAAATAAACTGGCTATTTTCGTTTTCCTATGAAAATGATTTTTAGGGTACTTTACAGAAGCGTTAATTTCCGTATCTCCACAACTATTTGAGAAACTAAACAACTTATCATTGCAAAATTGTAGGACTATTAGAAATAAAAAACTTTTATTTGACATATATTTTTATAAAAGCAACAGTTTCTGAGATATTTGCAAATATATTAATACAATTTTGTGAGCTTTAGTTGTAAACATATACTACTTAAGTCTTAACGCAATAATTCTCCAATGCCATAGAGTAATTAAATATAAGTATCTAAAAAAGTATGTTATTTTTCCTTAAAGCTCTTAGGAGAAATGTTTGCACAGCAATGATCTATCTCCATTTTAGACTCAATAGTCAATATTTACATTTTTTATTGGTCAAAATGTATAAATGAATAATTAAATATCAATGCGATGACTTGAAGATGTGCAACACCTTATAAAATGTTAAAATTTTAACCAGAAATCGAAATTTTAATACGAAGTGTTGACCCTTGTGGACCCAATATTAATCTTTCTCATAACTTTTAGGATTCCTTAGATTTCTTTCTACTTCCCTCCATTCATCTCTAGTAATATAATTTTCATAAATTGGAACATGTAAAGCAGATACGAGTTTCCAAGCTGTCAGAAAATGGTTCAAATACCATTTTATTAAGGTCTTTAAAACATTAAACTGTTTGAAATGCTCTTAGGTGGACAAAGATGTGCCTCTTTTCTCATTGATTCTATATCATTGTATATTATTTTATGCGTGTTTTTATGTGGAGTGGTGATGATACAATGTACATTATTCCGTTCAGAAATCTTACGAGTTTATAGAAAGAAAAAGAAAGTCTGTGTGGTGCGCCGTACCATTTATATATATATATATATATATATATATATATATATATATATATATATGTGTATATATATATATAGGCGTGTATATATATATATATATATATATATATATACACGCCTTCAGGAATCCCCATGTTCCTGTGAAATGTTTCTTGGTCTTGATATTACATTGTTATTACACATGTGTACAGTTTATAAGATTTTATATGATTATTTCCTCGTCTTCTCTGTAGTTTAAGCTATCTTTTTTTTATGAGAAAATTCATCTCTTTGTCTTAATATTTAGTACGTGAATGTAAAATCAAATACCAATATATTTTGAAAGTTACCTAAGTGTAAATTTTATTATGCTAAATAAAAATGATTTGCCTAGTAATATGAATACAAAACAACAAATAGAAAATATAGTTTCTCTTTGGCTTTAAGATTAAAATGTAGTCTGTAATTACTCTTTGGGATGCAGATGATTTGATGATCAATTTAAAGAGGAAAAAAAAAAATTACATTCAATAGAAGAATACAACATTGATCATTTGGTTTAAGACAGAATATTTAAAAATATAATTTTATTTTAGTAAAAGTTACATAACCTATGTGTTAACCGGACATGTAAGCTATATCCGTGCGAGATTTCAACTCAATCGGTATAATGGTTTTGAATAATATAATAAGACACATATACCAACTCATTTTTATTAATATAATACATTAAAAGTTCCAAAATGTAGCCTGATTTTTAACAACTTAGTTTATATTATATTTAGTTTTGGGTATGTAATGAGCTAGCTTGTGTACTTAGTGACGTCACAAGCTCTTTATATTTAGTAGCATCCTATTCTTGCTGGTAGCAATCATATTCATAGCTATGTTTGACTTTAACTCCCGCGAACGCTGCGTATCTGTCGCAATTAAACTTCATAAATATTTGAAATACTCAACATTCTCTGATGATTTCCCACAGCAAAGTTTAGTGGTTCTTCTCTATGGGATATTCTCATTACCTTTGACTTCTCGATGTTAATATACATTCCATACCCTTGCCCAGATTCAACTAGTTTGTTTATCATAGTTTGAAGCTCTATACATATCAAATAAAACTAATATTATTGTAAAATTGTATCAATATTGACGAAAAAATATAGGTTGGTATTTTTTTTAATGCCCCGTACTACCAGAATCCTGCTGTACCGCGGTGTCAATCAAAGCTTTTGTATCTGTACAAAGCTAAAATCTAGGATTGTTCTATTATTTTTTTAACTGGAATATAATTTATTAATTTAACTCTTCTCCGTTTTGTAGAGAAATAACATATATAGACCTGTTTTATTTTGTGACTAATTGTATTTTACCTTTAATAAACTCCTATATTAAATCATTCCTACTAACCTCTATACACGTACAGTATGTGTGGCGGGTGGTATCCCACAGAGTTTAGCACATTGCGTTATAAAAACCCAGGGGTCCCACTCGATTTTTATATGCAGTACATAGATTTGTGCAAAAAATTATATTTGTATAAAATATTTATACCTTTTTTATAAAAAACAAAATTCGCTTCGATTCTTTTTATGTTATACACGTATGCATGGAATCCGATCAAATGGCCTAATAATCTACAACACTCAAAAGAAAAGCACGTGAAATAGTATAAGAAACTAAGGGTTGAACTCCTATTAAGATTATCAGTTGTCTATGCCTGGGTCGTATTCAAATATGTAACACTCATTCAAATTCGTATAGACAAGTTAACTGCGCAGCCCCTAAAACATTTACTAATAAATGGTACTACACAATCGCACCAACTTTTTAATATTATTTATTAAAGCTTCCAAGAAAATTTTCAAAAATATGTTTTAGTAAAATACCCTTAAATAAGTTTGACTTATAAAAACAAGCCCATAAACATGTTACTCACAGTAATCACACTCTATCTAGGCTAAATTTTTTCAACCAAATTGATAAAATAAATTTAACCAAATTCAAATTTTCAAAAATATATTATTTTTATCCATTCTAAAATTCTTTGTTATTTGTAAAAATAAAAAGTATTCTTATTTATCATGAAATCTATTAATGGATTCCCATTTAAATTCAATTTCCAAAACATGCAAATGTTCTATAATTTGTTGTAAATAAGCTACCATTAAATTAATTTATTTTAGATAAATAAAGATACAATATGATTTATATGTAAAATAGCATGCCGATACCAATTTTGAACCAATTCACTAAATTCAATTTTTTTAGTTTTCCAGTTAAAAAACCAGTCATCAGTAAACTACCCATAGTTAAATTTTTCCCCGTTAAACAAGTACACAGCTTTATTTATCATGTTCATGATCTAATTATTTTTTTAGCACAGAGTATTACCACCCATTCGGGTTATAGACTTATATAATCACTACGCTAATAGTTTTAGAGATTAGGAAGGTTAAATCTATAGGAATTGTATTCCGCCATTGCGTGAAGGGAGAGTGAAAAACCATTTTGGAAGAACCACCTTCAGTACACCCGACCGAGATTCAAACCTCGATCTAGCCGTCATTAGCAGTCTAGTTTACTGCAAGAGTAGCGCATTAGATCACGCGGCCATTGAAGTGGGTGATCCAATATTAAAATAGTAGTTTAATATGCTTTCGTTAGCTTAAATTAAAGAGTAATATTGGAAAATATAGTATATAGTTTGTGGACAAAGTCTCTACGGCATAGAAACTATAGAAACTTAATAAAGGAACCACCCTCGACCTCAACTCCACGGACCCCTTTGAGTCACTTTATTCAAAATTAATTCTAGCGCTAGTTTTGTTGTCAGCGGAATGTTACAACATACTAATTTACAGTTCATTCAGATAGCCTGAAGCTGAATATTTGAAACATTCAGACCTCTGACCTTTACAAATAGTATATAAGCCAAGCTCATTTTGTTAGCGTATTACTAACCGATCGGTTTGTACGCCTATGTACTAATTACACTAATGTGCTAGGGATGAGGAAGGTTGCATTTTGAGGAAGTACACCCGCATTCGCGTGGCGAGAGAGTGAAAAATTTTAGGAATAACCACAATCAGTGCACCCGACTGGGATCCCTCGATCTTCCCAACTTTGGCAGTCCAGTTTATTGTGAGAGTAGTGCCTTAGACCATACGTCCTCCGAAGCGGGTAAACTAAGCTTATTCATTGGTTTTAGAACTAACTGTAATATAAGCTGGCTCTAAAATTAATGTAGAAGCCTCTCAAAGTTTAATGACCTTTCGTAGACATTAAACATTTCATCAGTGTACTCTATTGGCGCAGGTTTGTACAGTACCCTCGGCTTTGGAGTCTTGGGAGGGATATTTGGAGAAATGTGTCTCAGATAAGGATCAATCCCATAACATCACAGATTATAAGACCGGTGACGTGTTAAGGTGGGTTTGCAAGGAACGCGAGAAAAGGTAAGTATGTTTGCAGTTTTTGTATCAAAATATTTCTTTGTCCAAAATAAATAAAATATTGCTCCAATACAAACATAGAGTTGATTTTTTTTTCACATGGTGATATTGACATTTCTTAAATATCTTCCAAGAGTGTCCTAGGATTTAATGACAAGTTTTTATCTTCATTTAAAGCTTTTGTCATCTAAAACCACTATGCTCATGACAGATATTCAACCACCGTTGATATCACTACACGAAGAAATATTTTATTTAATTTAGCTAGAATTGTTTTTCAATAAAAACTGCAAAAACCTTGTGTTTTTTTCTCGCGTTCCCTGCATATATAACTTAAGTCAAAGATTTAGAGTTCAAACTCTGTGCCAGACCTATTTAAAAAAAAACTTGTCACTACGTCTTACCACCCATCCTGCTCGTCCGAGTATTTATACTTAAGCATGAGGAAGGTAGGGCATAGATTAAATGTTTCCTTATTTTTTGTGGAAGGAGAGTATGAAAACAAGGAGTTAAAAAAAATTGCTTTAATACACCTGGCCGGGATTCTAACCCCGAACTTTCTATTACCGACAAAGCAGAAAAGATGAGGTTACGGTCTTAGTCCACACACTAGACAATGCGAGTAATGGTTTCAAAAACAACTATTAGCTTCCTTGTGTTTAATGATTATGGTAAATATAATTATATCTTCAAAAGTTATAATTAGAGTCCGGATTTTTCTTAATGTAATTACATATTTTTATCCTTCCAGCTAGAAATTAGCAAAGTGAAATATTTGTTTCTGACTGTATTTTAAGCTTTAATTTTAGATAGGTCTACATATTTTACTGAATTCTACCTAACTATGAATATATTAAATAAAATAATACTTATTTAGCGTTTTTTTTATGGTGCCATTATATTTGTGTTTTTCTTGGGGAAAATACTTTCAAAGGGTGTGTCACTAATTTTCAAGCAACCCGTAGTTTCACAAAGAAATATATAGCCAGAGAAGGTATGGCATTGAGCAATGTCAAAGTCAGTTCTGCTGACTTGTAAGAGTTGATTACAGTTACCATAACGTAACTTTATGTCTGAAGATTTTCATTTAGTGAAGGGGATAGTGGCCAGATAGTGGCCTCAGCAGCACGTTTCTCATGTGGCGTGTCACTTTGTAAACACAAGTCAATAAATTGTAAAAACCTTAATGCTTGGATGTGTTCATCTTATTTTCCCGTTTTTTTTTGGTCGGGACAAGAAACGGATACTAAGCGGCAAGGCAAAGAGAAAACGACCCAAGCGGAACCCAAAACCAATCAAGGAGATGCAATTTGAACTTTGTTACAATAATACGGCAGGTAGAACGGCCTTTTTAAAACCAAACAAGACCGACCCATAGCCATGTATAGGCCTATACGTGTAATTGTAATATTAAAACCAGCTAGCATGTTGAGATCAAATATTTAACCTCAGATTTAAAATAAATTAGGAAACTAACTTAAACATATCCGAAATTGTCTGACGTTCACTTGTTTTCAGAGACCCGGCAACCGTAGAAATTTCTTTGAAAGTGTGTAATGTTTTTATGATTTATAAAATCAGATATATAGTGTTATTTATTTGAAGAACTTAATCAATGGAAAATTTAAGTGGTGCTAAACAAATTAATAATGCAATACAACTCATCAGAATAATAATTTAGAAAGTCATTATTCTATTACTATCTTTAGAAATTTTCTACCATAAAATTAAATTTCATTTCAACAATAAATGTATTTATTAATAACGTGAGGGGAAAACTTTTGTTCAATGTTTAATATTCTCATATTATTACATATTTTAACTGATTTTGATACATGTATATTTATGTGCATATTTTGTAGAATAATACTACATAAAATCCGGACTTAGTGATGATATTTTAAGGTAAGAATATGTTTTTAATAGGCTGGAAATCCAATTTTAAATTTTTTGTCACCGAGTCTTACTACCTGTTCAGGAAGCAAAAATTTGTATTACTGCGTCTTACTACCTGTTCAGGTTATAAATCTACGTATGGAAGCCCATTTACTTGACAACAGGTATTATGGATCTAAGGTATAAATGTTAGAATAATATCTTCAGATTCTAACTATATTTATATGTAACCTTTTTCTTAACACCACTTCCTACTACCATTTCGCATTAGAGGCTTTATATGGAAAATTTAATAAAGCGTGAAAGGAACAATAACATATTTTGTGAAAATAAGAATACAGTTCTCACGTTACTTTGTGTAAGTCCTACTGCTTTTGTTTTATTTGTTTATATCACATGCTTTATATGTATATCTGTCAAAATAAGTTTTAGAGCTTCTCAATTAGCTAGAATAATGAAATTTGGTGAAATTGTAGAGGAACCAATCAAGAAGTTCGCAAGAATTCCGAGCTTAGTGAAATTAAAATTACAAAAAATATAAAGTTGATATATTTACCCATTTTAATTCGTTGACATGTTATTTGCACTTTAAAAGCAAGGTAATATTACAACAGAAGTTCCGATTTCAAAAACAAAAATAAAAGTACAGATTATACAGTGAACAGTGTTCATAGGTTTTAGTTTTTTCTTATTTATATTAGTAAGAAATAAATGTTACGGAACTCCGCACGAACTTTCTCACTCTATTGTCTAGAAATGGAGATATTTACTCATAGTTCGTAATATAATATACACTAGCAAACCCGAGAACAAATTGTGCTAGACATACGGTACGTAAAAAATTATTTGACACATGGTTTTAAATTTAATAGTTTTATTTTTAAAGAATTAACCTCTTCATTTGTATATTCGAACCAACTAAAAATATCGATATTGGGTTTCCGAGGGTCAACATTTCGTATTAAAATTTTGACTTCCGATTAAAATTTTCGTCATTTTACTAGGGGATGCACATCTTATGGTTATCGCATTGCTATTAAATTTCTCTTTTATAAATTTTGATCAATAAAATAGGTAATTATTGAATATTGAGTCTAAAATGAGAGAGATAGTATCGTTATAGCCGATTTTGAGAAAACAGAATTTTTCTCTTCTCATCCTCAAGTAAGCTGCTATTAAGTTTAGTGTTAGGCGGACACACAGACAGACGACTTTGCAAAAACCACTTTTTAGGGCTGGGTGGGGGTCCATGAAACACCGACATCCATCAACATCTTGGACTAGATTTTTTTGACGGTCGTAATACTTTACCCTAAAGTGTTGGTAAAGTTAAAAGAAAAATATATTTGTGTATAGCTTGAAAACTTTTGGTTTTATAAAAATATATTTCAAGTAAAATATGTTTATTATAAATAAATCCATATGTGTGCAATGATAAGTAATTTAATATCTCAAAGACTTACGGAGATAAAATTAAAAATTATAATCTACGCATCAGACCGGAATCCTTAAAGTCATCTTGACGAAATTTGAGAGTAGCCATTTGGTTTGTAATATTGATCAAAGCTAAGAAATTAAATTAAATCAAAATAATTAAAGCAGATTTTGTAAAAATAGATTTTTTCTTTTTCCGCCCTTATGGAAACTACTCCCATTTTTAGGGCTGAATATCCAAATCCAAAAATTCCCCAGGGTGGACCTATGAAAACACTGTATACCAAGTTTTAGCCCAATCGGTAAAATAGTTTAGGCTCTAGCCTGAGGTACAGGCTGACAGACAGATGGACAGACAAACAGATGGCATTGCAAAAACCACTTTTTAGCGTTCGGGGGGTCATGAGATGTTAACATCCATCAAAATCTCCAGTTCAATTTTTATGACGATCACAATACTTGCTCTACCCGCAAGGTAGCGAGAAAGTCAAAATATTGATATTGGGTCCTCAAGGGTCAACACTTCTTATTAAAATGTCGACTTCCGGTTTAAAATTGTCGACATTTTACTATGGGTTGAACATCCTATGGTTATTGCATTGCTATTAAATGCCTCATTTATAAATTTTGACCAATAAAATAGGTAAATACTGACTATTGAATCTAAAATGATAGATATAGATCATTGTTGTACAAACTTTTCTCCTAAGAGGTTGAAAGAAAGAAAAAATGCACTTTTTGAGAGAATTACACATTTCTTACTCTATGGCATTAGAGAATGATTGCGTTAAAACTTAAATATTATCTTTACAACTAAAGCCCATAAAATTATATTTATGTATTTGCCAATATCTCAGAAACGGTTGGTTTTATAAAAATATATTTCATATAACAGTTTTTTATTTTTAATCGTACTACAATTTTGCTACGATAAGTTATTTAGTATCTCAAATAGTTGCGGAGGTACGAAAATTTCTGCTTCTGGCAAGGAAACTAAAATTCATTTTCATGAAAAAATTAAAATAACCAGTTTATTTATAATCTTAATCAACGCCTAGATACGAATTTTAATAAAAATCGTTAGAGCCGATTTTGAGAAAATCGATTGTTTCTCTTTTCGCTCTTTATTAAACTACTCTTAATTTTGGGCTTAAAAAGACACACAGACAGATGGCATTGCAGATACCACATTTTAGGGTTCAGGGAGTCTTGAGACGTCGACATCCATCAACATTTCAAGTTAAATTTGTTTGACGATCGCAATACTTTACCTTTAGTTTTCAAAAAGTTAAAAAATATGTATATTTGCGTATAGCTTGAAAGATATTGGTTTTATAAAAATATGTTTCAAATAAAATATTTGTATGATAAATAGATCTACATATTTGCAATTTGCAATGAAAAGTATTTTCATATCTTAAATAATGTAGGAGATATGATAAAAAATTAGAAATAATGCAACAAGAGCCCTTAAAGTCATTTTACCGAAATATTGAGCGTAACCATTTTGTTTAGAATATTTAGAAATGTTTTAAAATGAAATTTAATCAAAATCGTTAGAGCCGATTATGAGAATATCGACTTTTTCTCTTTTTGCTCTTCAGTAAACTACCCTTAATTTTAGAGTTGGATATCCAATTCCAAAAATCCCTCGGGGCAACCCTATGAAAATCCTAAATACCAAGTTTTAGCCTGATCGGTAAAACAGTTTAGGCTCTAGTCGGAGGTACAGAGTGACAGACGGTAATTCAAAAATCACTTTTTTAGATTCGAAGGGCTATGAAACGTCGAGATTCATCAAAATCTTGATTTAGATTTTTTTTGACGATCACAATACTTTCTCTACCTGTAAGATAGCGAAAAAGTAAAAAAGTTGTTGTTTAGGAAAATAAAAATTATATGCTTATTTAGTAAAAGATTATATTACATCCTTATTTAGTAAAAGATTATATTTACATATATATTATGTAGTCAGATAAATCAAATACTAATCTTATTAAAAGGCTTCATGAAAATAAAAAATAAAGAGAGAGGATATCTTAGCAAAAAGAAGCTGTTTTAGTGAAAGTTCCAGATACTCTTAGGCCGATTTCTTTCTTCATTTGTGTATTTGGTTGATCGGCTGAGCCTAAGAAGCTGTGAGAAACTTTCTTTGATATCTTCACAGAGGAAATTACCAGGAAACGCGATAATCACACTCCCTGATGTTTTGATTGTGAACATTTTGCTCTCCTCTCCGAGCTGTACAAAACATACTCGTGCTACAAGGATGAAAGTGGGAAGACTTTAATTAGAGAAAGCATCCAAGATATGTCAAACATGAACACGATATAAATAGTTTGCAGCAGTATGTATTTCACGTTGATATGTGCTTTAAGGTGACAACCATCATCATAGGTCAAACTGCTAATATGGGACATGATTGTGTTATTTGTAGTAAATTTGTGTCCCCTCTTATATAAATTGTATCAAAACTTGCTAGTTATCTTTCTGTGTGCACAATAGATTGCTTATTTTAATTGTGTTTGCTAAATTAATTCTAGTATATATAGATACAAAAATACGCATGTTCAACATTTGAGGACTTAGTGGAGGGGAAAAATAAATAAACATTGTTTCCAAACTATGCAAATACATTTTGTTTCTATCACACTGAACAATACCTTATTTCTTGCTGTTTTAATTTTACATTATATTTATTTAGATCATTTATATCATGTAAATAATACAAAATATAATTAATAACTTTTGCAATTCTTTGAAGGGCTAGCCTTTCAAAAAAAATAAGATTCAATACATTGAAAATGTTTGCAGCTCTTTCTCTTGAAACGGATTACTGTACTTTTAAATATAGCACAGTTGATGTTGGGAAAATTGTGCCCGGGAAAATTGCACTTTCCCAGAAAAAAGGGAAAACTGTACCCTCGCATGAATCATTACACTAAAAGGTGGAAAAACTGCGCCCACACGACCTTGTCTATCTCACCTAAATAATTTTAACAAGGTCGTGTGGCGCACTTTTCTCACTTTCCTCACGATCTTACCATTTTCATCGGCGTATATCAGTTCATCGCATTCTTTGTTTAGGAGGGTGGCTATTTCAAATCGACTCATCGCACATCACGAGGTCTTGAGGAGGTCAAAGTACATCGATTCATCTCGCCTGTCGCCTTGCTTGTTGTTTAGGTTAGGTTAGGCTAGGCTAGGTTAGGTTAGGTTTTTCAATGAATTAAATATTTGTGTGTATCTGTAAGCATTTGATATGAACATATAAATTGAATTTACCAAACTAATTATTGACGACCTTTTACTCCATTTTTTGAATCTATGCTAGACACTTTAAACACTTTGTTAGGTCCTTGAACGTACCTGTTTTGTGTGTAAAACAGTGTATGGGGCGCACGTTTCCCACCTAATGGTGTGATGATTGATAGGAGGGCGCAGTTTTCTCCTTTTTTCTGGGAAGGTGCAGTTTTCCCCTTTTTTCCGGGAAGGCGCAGTTTTCCCTAATCCGACCTCATAGCACATGATATACAATTATACACATAGCACAAGACGAAAATGTTAGTGTTTAACATAGGCAACGTGCATAAACTATAGGTGGCGCATCAATCGGTCATGTGGAGAACTAAAGAAATTGCTCTAAGCGGTGCTAGTCAAATAGTTCTTTCACAAAACCTAAGACTGGGACAAAGAGGTTTTTTTTTTTAAATTTTGATTTACTTTAACTTTTGATTAAATTCAACAATACTACTGAACTAATATATTTTGATATTGTGGTATGTTCCATAAATAATCATAAATGATAGTTTGGAATTAGGGATGAGTCTAATCAAACCTGTTTAATGTTACTGGTCGCAAGAATCATAAGTAAGTTGTTAAACAATTTTACAAAGAACCTTGTTCTCCTCTTCGTAAGAAGACAGAGGAGGGGGCAATGTACCCATGCCCCCACTCCCCCAGGTCCGGTGCCTATGATTGTTAGTGAGAAACGGTGTACAAATAAAACTCCTAAATTATCACATTGATTATAACAGTAGATTCTTAAAGTAAGTGTTAATCATCGTTTTTAGAAATGTTAGAGCATAATATAAAAAAATGTAATGTACGGTAATTAATATAATTCACAAACTTTTAAGTAATGTTTGTCCATGGGATTAATCCTGATATTATTATTAATATTAGCACCGCGTCTTACAACCCGTTCGGGTTACACGCACTTACACTAATGTGTATATGGTAGGGTGATTGTGAGATGAAATGGAGGACCTACAGTTTAACGTGGAATCCGAACCACGGTGGAGGCCTGGCATTTCTCACATACACAAGTTGTGATTAGTACACGTCTTGTCAGAGGTGAAGGAAGGGTTTGGCAATCAGATAAATTTGTGCTGGGACCGAGGATTGAACCTCGGACCCTCAGCACAGAAGTCTGACACCTTACCCCTAGACCACCAGGTCACTGACCAATCTTAATGATAGAATCAAATTCATCTAAGTGAAAAATTACAACCTGAACACGAGAATGTAGCTCGGAGATCCTGGGTTCGAATTATATGACCAAGTTGTTATTTGTCAATTAATTGAATAACTAAAATTATTAAAATTTAATATTGTATACAATGCATTAGCATAAAAGTGTAATAAAATGCAAAGTAAAGTATGTGCAAGTTCATCCTTTAAGATATGTGCCTACTTATTGATTTTAATCTCAACGTTAATATATTTTTATATTTAGTAGGAAAACTACTTTTATTTCTGAAGCTTACAGTATCCATAGTCTTGGAAAAAATATTGTTCAAAATTCTCCACTTTATTTTAATTGTTATATCAACCATTACAATGTTTTAATTTAAGTTTTTCTGCCAAAAACTTGAAACTCTAATTGAGTGTGAAACCTTTTTTATGTAACAATAGAAAATCGTGAAAAGTATTTAAAAATAATTTTTAGAATTATGAACTGTTAATTTCCAAAATTACAATATTTTTACAACACAAAAAAATTTTTTTTTAAAATAATTACAGCGTTGAAAGCTCAACCTTAACTTAAACATTATTTCTCAGTTTCAACTTAATAAAACTTTGGAAGCCTGATGGCGTAATAATATTTGATTCCCGGTGAGTGTTATGTAAGAGACAGTACAATTAGCGAGAAGGCTGAGTATTTCCGCATAGTGCGTCATTTCCAAAATAAACTATGACTTGGGGGCGGAGTTGAACGTCACCTGGTTCTAATTAAGGGCAACATACGTCAGCACTCTGGATTTAGAGGGACGAAGACAAACTGTTATAAATGTTGAACTAACTGCCGGCTATTCACAAAATAATCTATCACGGCCGGTCTTATGACTATCGCATAAATATTGCTATCAGGAGGTTAAAGTTAGCTACCAGTTAAAGGTTATCAGCCACTTTAATATTTTACGCGTATTATGAACTTAACTTATGTAACGAAAAGTTATCTTTAGGATAAATATATTATTATGCAGAAAACGAAAGGTTGGTACTGTTTTTACTGGTATAAACCCTAGTGCTACCACTACAAACTCTCAAGTGGTTACAACACTCAACATTCGTTTAATAATGGCGGCCAAACGAGTGCGAGGTACAAATTTCTCTGCTGAAGAATATATTCACATGTCAACTATTACTAAACAATTTTCAAATATAATTGAAAATAAGAAAATATATTTACTGTTTTCACTGGTGCGCGCATGCGTATAAACCCTATTGTTACCGCTACTACCTAGAAAGTGACTACAACGCTCAACATTGGTTAAATAATGGCGGCTAAACGAGTGCAAGTAAACAGATGGCATCACGTGGGTGCAGAAGCTAAGATGTCTTGCAAGTAATAGTTTAGGTGTCTGCCAAATTCTGTCAATAGTTGGGTACAACGTTTACAAAATGTCATTTATTGTACTCACATTTTGATAATTTGTTCTAATAAAAATATAACTATACGAATAGCTTGTCAGTTTGTATAAAAGTGTGAATGAAATTTTCTAACTATATCGTTAGAGCCTGAGCATATGTCTACTAAACAAGTGAAGCAAAATTTTAACCTAAAAACAGATTCTGATAGACCTGAGCATATGTCTACTAAACAAGTGAAGCAAAATTTTAACCTAAAAACAGATTCTGATAGACGAAACCTCATGAAAAACAAAGCGTCACTATGGCAACAACCATTTTAACTTTCAGATAAAAGTTATCAGGTACCCGATAAAAATGTGATGGATAAATACATTTTATCTGGAAGATAAATGCTATCAGGCAGTAATAAGACGTACTTTTAACTTATCGTCCAGATAGAAATATTTATCTGCCAGATTAATATTTAGCCAGGAGTCATAAGACCAGCCCTTAATAAGTTAAAGGAAGATTTCATAAGTACTCTTCAGTAGCCATGGTGTTTATTCATGACGATGACAGTTGTTCATGGGTTAACTGTGATAAATACTTATATAATTACTGCTCACAGAATGATTTCCTATTAAAGTAATTGGATAAATAATTAGTGCGATATATCACATCACCATTGTTAAAAATAATTGTATTACTAGTATTACTATTCAAAATTCATCCAATTTCCCAAATTGGTTTTATTCTATTTATATTGGAGGAAAAAAATTGCTTCTTACAAAAAATAGGCCTATACAATTAGCTTCCTTTTTTCGCACTTTCGTAAATAAGTTAACAGTGATTACCATAGAGCCATTTGGATTAACTCAATAGAAACTAGTCTCTAAATTAAACCCTAGTATTTTTAGAAATACCTTGGAGAATAATCGAGAAATAAAGTTTTCACGTTGAACCTATATTAATATCAATATCATCACATATTCTCTATTAATAGATAATGAAATTGGAACATACTCCTTGAATCCGTGCCACATTACACTCGTGGATGTCGCTATTGATATTAAAAAGCTGAGTTTATCTAGATGTGTCGGTACAGATGGAATCCCCAGATGTGTTGTGAAAGGATGGACCAACATTCTCAGTCCATTGTTTGTTTGTATTGTCAACCTTAGTCTGGCCAACCGATCTTTTGTCATAAAAGAATATTTAAAAAAAAGTGGCAAAAACAAATGTTTTATCTATTTACCTATTTATATTTTAATAACCTACTTAAAGTATTTGAGAAAATAATATATGAACACAACTCCTAACCGCCTTAAAAAAATAAGCTCTTGGATAATAAACATGACTTGGTAAAAAATAAATTTATTGTTACGAATTTAATAATGATTCTTGGGCATGTTGCTCCTCAAGTATATTCTCAAGGTCAGTCTGAAGCTATTTATTTTGACGAGAGTAGAGCTCAACAAAGTATCATTCTCACAAAACTTTGTAATTCTGGCCTATACCTCTCATATATCCACGCCACTCCCGTGAAACGTGTTTTCACCGAACTGTCGGGACTGTTGAGTTAGCGGTGTCACCACATTTGTCAAGTTTGTGCTGATAAAAACAAGTGAGGGACACTAGTTCCGCGGTTGTTTATTTCAATGAACACTCACTAACTTGTAAAAAGGTCGCTTGTGTATGCTGTATGGAAACCAAATACCATACTTTACGGGAGAAAGGATTGAGAAGGAAGGAGCCTGTGGTCTATTTGACACACCGTTCACATTACAGCTATTGAGAAGTTTTGCTTTAGTTGAAACCAAATCTTCTTTCAGTCTTAGGGTCGGTCACTCGACAGTGAAACTGAGTTTGAGGGAGTCTATAACTTTTTGGCATCAAAACTAACACGGTGGGTGTAGGGCGGGCAGTTTAGGATAACGTCTTTTTTGTCTCTAAATGCCACCAAAATTAAAGTGGATTATGATACCACTTTCCCAAAGACCTATAATGCTTATTTTAAAAAAGAGAGCGTAGAAATTATATTTATATTTTTCACCTAGTTTTAATACCCGTTTGACCGCCTCTATGGTCTAATGGTCAGATTTTCCGGCTATAGATTTAGAAGTTCTGGGTTCGATCCCAGGAAATTTAAGATGTTTCTGTAAAACAGTGAATCTGTAATGAGGTCAACTCAGCCTCGTGAGGCTATTTGAATAAAGAAGTAGCAGCTCTGGTCTAGAAAACTAAAATTAACGGCCACTGTACTGAGCACGTGACACTACAAGTGTTGACACTATCTCCGCCAACATGTGATGGCCGCTTGGTCAGTATAGCTCGCTTATGAGCTGATGCCATTGAGATTTTTTTAGTACCCATTTGGGTTACATGCTCACACACGCTTATTCAATAGGGATGGGGAAGGTAGAATGTTAGAGGGAATGTACTCGCATCTATACGAAGAGGGTGGGAGACCCATTTATAAAAATCCCTCAGCACAAATGACCGGGATTCAAACCCCGATCTCTCCGTCCCCGGAAATCTAGAATAATACGAGAGTGAAGCGTTAGATCTGATGACAACTGATGTGGATTTTATATTGCCCACTTTAATTTTATTTAGAAAATTTAAATTAGGAAACCAGACAAATATTATTGTTCCAATTATGACATGCGTCACTGACAGAGAGCTCTGCTGTCAGATGAGTTAAACACATATATTAGTACATTCATGAAGGAAACTATGATAATTTGATCAACAATAAGTAGAAAATAAAGACACGTTTTGACGTACCAATGGAAAATTACCTCTCAAAATTTTGTTATGTATGTCAACTCTACAAACCGACTTTTAGCCACCAGGTATTCTAAAACTATCATAATTTGTGATGCTCGATTTTAATTATTAGTACTCCAAATTCAAAGCACTTACTAAGTATTTATTATGAGTGGCTAAGTTTATGTAGTTCATGTTAAGCTAGCCACCCAATATAATAAATAGAATAGCCATTTTTTTAAGATCATCGTCTTTTGTTACGCTATTGCTGGCTAATGCTCGGTTGTGATCTTAGTGCTGAAAATTTAAGGCACTTAATGACAATCTGCTATGTTTGGAAACTGTTTTGGGCATCTGCCCCCAAACAGAAATAAATGGGGGTGCTACGCCGGCACCGTCAGGAGAGGGAGTAGTGGGGATGCCTGTGTTGTCTTGCGAGGTGTTCTCCAAGTGTTGCCTACCCCCAGGTACATACGGCGCCAACTTGGACGTCTCATAACGCCACCACCTGGCGTTGCCGATCCCCAAGTTTATAGCTTGGATGTACGTGTCTTATCATATAAGCGCACAATTTATTACTAAGCATAATAAAAGAGAAAAAAAAAATTAACTTGTTTATCTAATTTTACTTTTTTATTTTAATAAGGTTCCTGTATTTTAAATAACATTACTCCAAAATTCCAAGTATAGTAGCTTCCAAATCATTCGCTGATGAACACAAGTTTACACTTCTGGTTAGGCTGAAAACATGTCTGTACCGCTCCATAAAGTCAACAATAAAAATATGGTACGGTGCACTGCACAGACTTTCTTTCTCTTTTATCTTAAAATAAAGACATTTACTAATAAATTACTACTCCACCACAGAGCATAAATACATAATATACACTGTTACAGAAACATTGAAAAAGTCTCTGTTCATCAAAGAGCATAGCAAACAATTTCAGTTTCAAAATGCTCCATAATATATATTTATATATGTTGCTTATAGCTCAGAAACTATCAGTTTATAAACATTTATCAAATAAAGGTTTTTTTTAAATATAATTTATAATAATAAGTTATTTAATATCTGAAATTGTTCCGGATATATGAACAAAATCGAAAATTTCTTCTTATCTAAAGTACCCTTAAAGTCGTTTTTATAGGAAGTCAAGAATATCCAGTTGGTTTGCAATGTTAAACAATGCTTGGATACTTATTTTAATCAAAATTGTTAGAGTGGATTTCGAGAAAATAGATTTAATTTCGCTCTACAGTAAGCTATCCTTAATTTTAAGGTTGGATAACTAATTCCAAAAACCCCTCTGGGGAACCATATGAAAATCCTAGAAACAAAATTTTATCCCAATAGATAAAATGGTTTCAGCTCTAGTCAAAGACTCAAACAGACAGAAGTTATTGTGAAGGCCACCTTTTCTGTTTCAGGGGGGTCACGAAACATCGACATTTATCA